>JABSNV010000434.1:0-123884 GCA_024085815.1 Flaveria linearis | reverse complement strand
CCGTAAGGATGTAAAGTTTGTATGGGGTCAAGCTCAAGAGAAGGCGTTCAAAGAATTGAAAGACGAGATTGACCCAAGCACCTGTTCTGTCATTACCCGATGGAAGTGAAGATCTGGTTGTTTATTCTGATGCTTCCTACTCAGGATTAGGGTGCGTGTTAATGCAGAGGGGGAAGGTTATAGCCTATGCATCCTGACAGTTTAAGGTTCATGAGGTTAACTATCCTACTCATGACTTGAAGCTAGCAGCTGTGGTCTTTGTTAAAGATTTGAAGCACTATCTCTACGGGACGAAGTGTACCATCTTCACCGACCACAAGAGCTTGAAGTACTTCTTCGAGCAGAAGGATTTGAATATGAGGTAGAGGCGATAGTTGGAGCTCATAAAGGATTATGATTGTGAGATCCATTACCATCGAGCAAAGCCAATGTGGTGGCGGATGCCTTAGCCGAAAGGAGAGGCCCGAGCCGATTCGGGGAAGGTGTACCAACTGATTATGACCTCGGATGTGATGAAGCAAGTCAAAGAGTTTGAAGATGAGGCACTAAAAGAAGATCATCTTAACTCCGAAAGAATGAGAGGTCTGGTCGCAGAGTTGTGTGAAAACACATTTGGTGTTAGAACCAGGTTTGGACGAATGTGGATTCCTCGTCCTGGGGATCTACGGGTGAAGATTATGGATGAAGCTCATAAGATTCGATACACTATTCATCCCAGTGCTACAAAGATGTATCAAGACATGAAGAAGACTATTAGTGGCCGGTATGAAGCGTGATGTGGTAGAGTATGTGAGTAAATGCCTTACTTGCTTGCAAGTGAAGGCCGAACATCAAAAGCCGTATGGGAAGATCCAACCTTTGGATATACCGGAATGGAAGTGGAGAGCACATCACCATGGATTTTATTACGAAGCTGCCGCGTACTGCGAAAGGGTATGATGCTATATGGGTGATTGTTGACCGCTTGACGAATAGTGCTCACTTCCTACCGATGCGCGAGGCATATTCATTCGAGAGGTTGGCGGATCTATTCATCAAGGAGATTGTGATTCGTCATGGTGTGCCGGTGTCGATTGTGTCTGATCGCGACACGCGGTTTACATCCAAATTCTGGAAGAAATTCCACGTTGCGATGGGGATGAGGTTACATTAGCACGGCTTATATACCAGACTGATGGTCAGTCAGAAAGGACCATTCAGACATTGGAAGACATGCTTCGGACATGTGTGATTGATTTTAGGGGAAGTTGGGATGACCACTTACCGTTAGCTGAATTCTCATACAATAATAGCTATCATGCCAGCATTGGTATGCCACCTTATGAGATGCTATACAATAGGAGATGCAGGACACCCGTATGTTAGGGTGATATTGGTCATAAAGAGTAAGGGAGCGTCAAGGTGATTGAGGCTATGATTGAAAAGCTCGAAAGGATCAAGGCCTTCATGAAGGCAGCCAAAGATAGACATAAGTCGTATGCCGATAAACGACGCAGACCGATTGAGTTCCAAGTGGGTGACCGGGTTATGTTGAAGGTCTCACCTTGGAAGGGTATCATTCGGTTCAGAAAGCGGGGCAAGTTGAGCCCGAGGTATATAGGCTCTTTCCGAATCCTTGCTCAAGTAGGAGAGGTGGCCTATAGATTGGAGTTACCAGATGAGTTAAGTGGAATTCACCCGACATTCCACGTATCTCATCTAAGGAAGTGTCTGGCAGGTGAGGATATGATTGTTCCACTGGAGGATATCGAAATGGATGAACGACTCAATTATGTGGAGCAACCGGTGGCAATCATTGATCGAAAAGAGAAGAAGCTGAGAAATAAAGTGGTTCCTCTTGTGCGTGTACAGTGGAAGCACAGGAAGGGATCTGAGTCACGTGGGAGACAGAAGAGGAAATAAGAAAGCATTACCCACGTTTGTTCGAGGAATAACATGTTTCGGGGAATAACATGTTTCGGGGACGAACCTATATAAGGGGGGTGGACTTGTAACACCCGGATGTTTTCCTTGTAGCCAACGAAAGAGGAAAAAGAAATAAAGTCTAAAATCGGGGGACCAAACCCGCCAACGCATAAAAGTTGGGAAAATGGGGACATATTAGGGAGAGGGCAGCCCATTTCCCCTCCCCACACACTCATTTCAACAACAAAAGAAAGTGAGAAGAGAGAAAGGAAGAAAAGAGGAAGAAAGGGTTGATTCGGGTCGATTCGGGCTCGAAACTCGTCGTGTAGCAAGTCCAAACGAAGCTATTCATCTTCTTCTTGTTTGTGTGAGTTCTAGGACCCCTATTTTACTTGTCTTCAACCGATTTTGGGGCTGGAACACATAGAAACCCGTTTTTGAAAATGTGTGTGTTTGACCCATTTGGGTGTGATTGTGTATAGTTGTTTAGAGTGCGATTTGGGCTTGTGTGTGCTTGAATGGTGTCATAGTATGCTTTCCTAAGGATTAGGAGGTTCATTTTGGCTTAGAATGAGTTTGGAAGGGTTTGGAGGTCGAAAATCGCGACGGCAGTTCGGGATGAACTGCAGTCTGCGCCCAGTTAGGGCTATGCGACTGGAGGGCCAATCGGCCGACTGAGGAACGATTGGGATTAAATAACACGACTGAGGTTCAATCGCACGACTAGGGGTCCAGTCGCATGACAGGTCATACGACTGAGAACCCAGTCGCATAGGTGCTCAGTCGCATAGTTGTTCGCACGACTGAGAGCTCAGTCGCATAAGAGTCCATTCGCATAGCGTCCAATCGCACGATTGAGGGTCCATTCGCACGATTGGAGGTACAGTCGCATGGGAGTTCATTCGCATTGGTCTAGTCGCATGATGTTCAGTCGCATGGAGGCCATGCGACTGAAGGGTGCCCAATCGCCCAAATAGGGCTGTTGTATGCGAGGAGAGGCATAGTTTAATTTCTAACTTTTGGGGAAAAGATCAGGGGTAAGTAATGATGTGCTAGTCCCTGTAAGTACATGTAAGATGGTCGTCGAGGCTCTAGAAGTTATGTTAGGCACGACGATGATAGTGTTGCATGTTATGCATGATGTATGTTATGTTAAGTATGAAGTTGCCATGTATGATGGTGATGACTGATGACTGGTAATTGTTGATGCTCCTTGTTTCGAAGTGTATTTATCTTTCCATGGCTTTACGGGTTATGATTAATAAATGTAATGAAAGTATTGTGTAACATAAAGTGAAAGATAATTAAAGAGGAACATGATGAATGAACACATGCATTATAATGAATGAGAGTAATAAAGTCTTGCAAGCAAATAAAGGAAGTGAGCAACCTTGTTGTTGCAACAGACTCGATATGGGATCCTTGTCTTGCGACCTCAGTAATCATGGCTGTGTGCCACGAAGAGGGTAAAATCCTGACACTGTGATCGACCATGTGTATAGAACCATCACTACATATCCTAGGTACTGTGACCAGGAGGGTGCGGTGCGCCGATATAGAAGGTGTATGATAGGCCTAGGTCTAGTACCACAATACAGAAGGATGTTGCATGTGGCAATGGTACACTTAAACTCTACCTTAGGTGTTGTGGCCAGGAGGGTGCGGTGCGCCGATATAGAAGGTCTATGATAGGCCTAGGTCCAACACCACGAAACAGAAAGGTATTGTATATAGTGATAGTACCCCTAAACTCTATCTTAGGTACTGTGGCCAGGAGGTGCGATGCACCGTTATAGAAGGTCTATGATAGGCCTAAGTCCAGTACCACGATACAGAAAGGTAGGGTTTATGGGTGATGTAAAGAGAAGAAGTAAAGATGAAAGAGTAAGAAAGTTAAAGATGTAAAAGAATGAAAGAAAGTTAAAGAATGAACGAACGAAAGTAATGAACGGAAGAGTATAATGATAAAGTATGAAACAGGATCCTTGTCACTCGACCTCCGTAATCATGGCTGCCTGCCGTGAAAAAGATAAAGTGTCTATATAGAAACAAAGATAACGAATGATAAAGATAATAATGATATTATCTATGTGTGCGTATGATGTGTGATAGCATAAGAGTAAAGAAACGGTTTTAAATGAAAGTAAAGTATGTTTTATTATAAAACTAGAACTCACTCAGCAACGCTGACTTTTTATGTGTTTCCAATTGGCAGGTAGTGTTGCTGAGGATGGCGCGAGGCGGCTACTCAGCTCTTTTGGGATGGCATTCTTTTGTGTAATGCTTTGTGATGTAATACAACAATATAGATTTTATAAACTGATGAACGTTGTATTAACTGGCAAAAGCATTTATAGTAAATTGAAAAAGTTATTTCAAAGTTTCCGCTGCATGATTTTTGTAATGATTATATAATGACGTGTTTTAAGTGCGATGATGACCAGCTATGAGGTGCCCGGGATCGGGGCCTCACAAATATTTTGCTTGAAATTAAACCTATGATCTCACCAACTTTATGTTGACCATTTTGAGTATGCTTTTTCAGGTAACCATGACTAACAATATAGAATTCTCTTTTGATGTTTACAATGGTTGGGGAGAAGTTGTGGGAAGAGTTTGTGTGAACCTGACTGTTAAGATCTATGATTTCAGTGTTACGGTGGACGCTCATTTCAATCGACTCTGAAGATGTAGTAGTTAAATAATATGTTTGTAATAGGATTATGTCAAAATTTGATTACTTATATATGATGTAATCCTAACTTAAGATAAATTAATGTATTATGTTATGTTATGACGTGTTTTGATGTGTTGAAATTGACTTCTTATAATCGATGTGTTCTGAATAAGCGAGTCACATCCAAAACACTTCACGCTTCCGCCAGGACGTGACAATTCTAGTAAAAATATATCCTAAACTTGCAATCATCATGTTCTGAACTGTAAGGCCCCGATCCCGGGCACCTCACAGTTGGTCATTTACAGCAGTAATTAAAATAAACATTATAGATTTACAAATTTAAGCAACGGAATTAGCTTTAACAAAAACCATCCATTTCATTAATAATACTGTTGTTAAGCAATACACCTTGGTTTGATCAGATTACAAAAGAATGGTTTAACTGCATTACAAAACAACAGTGATCTCTATTGAGAATAGATGTCAGTCTTGCCCTGCCGAGTAGCTTTCCACGCATGCCATCCTCAGCAATAACTACCTGCCAACTGAAAATGTATAAAAGTCAGCGTTGCTGAGTGAGCTCTAGTTTTATACGTAATAAAATACTTTCTATATGTAGTATATGAAAATACTCTTTTCTGTAAAATACAACTCTGTACTGTATATGCGAGCACACATTAACTGTATGAACAAATATTGTTCGTTCTCTGTACTGTATGCCTTGTCTGTAAACTTTTAACTTTATGTTTCACTGTCTATGGACCAATGCGTAATGCCCCAACTATATGCGTGATGGAAAACAGGTGATGGGCCATCTATATCCCTCGAAAGGGTCAACTGTATCCCCGAAAGGGTCAACTGTATCCCCCGAAAGGGTCAACTGTATCCCTCGAAAGGGTCAACTGTATCCCCCGAAAGGGTTAACTGTATCCCTCGAAAGGGCTCTGTGTACTATGTACAAGGCCGACCCAGTCACCCAGGGCACGCTACAAAGGTCCTGCCAATCTCAATTGATTGACCCTGTGTGCATAAAGGGTAGCTAACCCGCAACACAGTTGAGCTAACGACAACACGGTCGTGTCTCCTATAAGCTTGCAAGACTTGTTAACATTTTATTAATGTTCCTCTTCTTTTCTTTATTGCTGTTTCACTTTATTATTACGATATACTTTACGTTACGATAATAACATACCACGTAAAGTCACATACTATAAGTAATAATAGTAGTAGCAATAACTATAATAAGGAACAATCATAAGTAATCATATCATGCATGGAACATCATCATTAATAAGCCCTTAGTCAACCTTGGTCAAAACCCTAAAGCACAGACTCCCAGAAAATTCTGTAAAAAATTTCTAAGTGTTTGGGCGCATGAGAACTATTTGGGCGCATGAGAACTATTTGGGCGCATGAGCCCTGTTTAGGAGTTTCATCACTATGTAGGCGCACCAGCCTACACTTAACATTTTCACTTTAGGCGCATGAGCTATTCAGGCGCATGAGCACTGTTGGGGCATATGAGGTTACTGTTTGGGCACATGAGCCCTGTGTGGGCGCAAGAACCTACTTGGAATATTTCTAAGGCAAGTTTTGGGCACACGAGGTTACTGTTTGGGCACATCATCTCACACTTAGGCTTTTAAGCCTATTTTTCAGGCGCAAGAGCCCTGTTTGGGCACATGACCTTACCTAAAACTTTTCTAAGGCAAAGCACTAGGCACATGGGCCCTGTTTAGGCGCATAAGCACCTACTTATATGTTTCTAAGTTGTTTTTCGATCCCAAACATCAGCATAACCTGTCTAAAGCTTGTTACACCCATTCCGAACCTTAAACAGGCATTTACAACTATAAAACATCAGCATGCAACCTACATACATACGATTATATTCATAACAGCTGTAAATAATGATTTTTGCATACATTTTCAGCCCCAAAATTTTAAAACAAGAGAAAACCGGAGTCTAGAAACTCACCTTAGTTGCAATTTGGGTGCTTCTTCTTCTCTAACCCGCTTGTAATTAGTTCACACGCCTAAAAACAACACCAAACACACACACCCGAGCACATATGCACATAAGAACATATAACCGAGACTAATTTAGCCAAGAACAACTTAAAAACACTAAACTTTACCTTAAATCCGAATCCTGCTTGAATTTCTTTCTCAAACCTGAAGCTTCTCTTCTTTCTCTCTTTAAAAGTCGAATGGAAAGGATGTACAGACAACATGGGCGGCCATGCCACCTTTTTGTATAAAATAAATATAAACTTTGTACTTTTGACACTTTTAACCCTTCCACTTTAAGTTGACTTTCATTTGCTTCTTTTTCTTTCTCTTTTATTCTTTTAAAAAAATACGGGTGTTACATGAACAAAGTTAATCACCCTTCTTTAAGAATGGGGCATGTTTGTCACCCTAAAATTAACACCAAACGGCAATAAAATATATAATAATAATACTATATAACCCTTTATCATAACATCCTATTACAATTCACAAGTATTAAACATAAGTAAGGCTTTGATTAAGAATTCATTAGAATCAAACCGTGCAAATATTATAATTTCAATATTCTTTTTCCCTTCTACTGTGTGACAGCCTACAATCATATGTTAAAAGTAGTTTAGTGTGTTTTTAATGTAAAATGGATCACATATTGTAACGGGTCAAACTACATGTAGTACTTGATGTTTTGCTGTTATAAAGACCATTCTAAATTTGCTACATAACATGTCAGTGTTTTAATGTTCATGTCAATTATTTGGCAGAACACTAATGTTTGTTAGCATTTTACATCTTTTTAGTCAAAACAACCTACTAAATTATCCTGTAGTGTCAATTCAAATTGACAGATGAAGAAAAAAGCAAACAAATCAAACCTAAGATACAGATAAAAAACCTAGTCGGCAAATCAAGACCCAATACAAATTTAGAAAGATCTAGCCAAGGTTTTCATGTGATGATGATTAATATTAAAAACCATAAAAACTTTACATACCACATTTTCTTTTTTTTCTAGAAGTTTCTCACATAATCCCATGTAGAATTATGGTTTCCATCCATGCTTACCTTGATACTAAAAAAAATAGACATGGTTGACTTCTGTGGTTAAATAACAGATTCAAAACATTGAAATAGATAGGAATGTTTTAGATTATACAAAAAAAATATCAACTACCTTATGACAGATGAAGAAAAAAAAAAACTATCTTATTTTATATAACTTGAACTAGAAAGCCAAAAGATTAGGTGCAAAAGCTTTAATTAAAATCCATGTCAGCTTTTGAATTTCATAAGTAAAAGGTTTGACCATAAAAGTTAAAGATTTAAGCGAAGCATAGTTACCTGTGAAATCATTCCTACATGGAATCACAAAATGCTAGTGAACAAGTATAACAACACTAGCATAAAATAATCACCACCAAATTCAAACTTATATTGTAAATCCAAAAGTACACCCTCAACCATTAATCACATAATCATGTATACATAAATTGTTTATCACAATAAATAGATGGTCAAAATTTCATACAATGTGTGTCAGTGTGTGTCAAGAAGAGCACCAAGACAATCACCAAAGGTAATATATACCACAGTTGCATCAACATCTTAATGTAATTCATCATGCTAAGCACCAAAACAAAGATCATGGTGTCATTAAAATGCTTTAAAAATGATTATGAAATATCATGAGCTGTAATATAAAAACATTGTTAAAACATGACATCACCTTAAAGTGAGTTTGGGTCTAGGTAATCCTCTTCTACTTTAACTTTCTTCGGTCAACTTTTTGGACCCGAATCTATCATGAAAACATATCGTTAAAGAGAAAAATGAAATTAACATGTATTGTTGGGATAAATATGTTACACAAATCATGTTGTTGTCTTAGTCACTTTATATTGGTTAAAATTGATTAGATGTACATTTCAGAATAAGATATTCAATTGCATGTTTAAATGATTCTAAAGTCTGTAGAAAACTCACAGCTTCTAATGTAAGATAAAATATCAAACATTCTCATCATAATTTAAAATTAAAATTGGTTTAAAGGTTTAGCCCTAAAAAATTAATTAATGCATAATAAATTACCTCAAGTGAGGATCAACAACTCCACAGAACATGGCTGATGCTAGTCCTTTCTTTAATTAGAAGCTACAAAAGATCCATTGCATCAATTTGTAATAATCAGGTTCTGTTCTATAAATTTCATGATCACAGTCAAATGAGAAGCCTAAAGATTTAAGTTGAAAGCTAATATAATCAATAATGTGTTGCAAAAAAAAATTATAAACCATGGTGTTAAATGTAAATTACATGAATTATGGAATCGGTTAATATTCTTTAAGGTTGTAATCTTTAGGTGAGTACCTCTTTGCACAACATCAAGAAACAATAACCTTCAATACTATTACGATGATATTAGTATAAGGGTCAAAATGTAAATGTCAAATATTTAGAGGTTGTTAGATGTAATAAATATAATAGACTGAGGATCGGATTGTAGGTTCAACTAACATACCGATCAGTTAGTTTGTTGGGTATTTGTAACAGTTGAAAGGAAGGAATAGAACAACTTGGTTTGATTAAATCCCTCTTCTAGTTTCTTCTTCTTTCTTATCAAGTGGTATCAGAGCCGACCAATCCTCAGTGGCTCTCGATTGGGGTTGTAGCGGTGGTGACCAGAGCGATGAAGCAGAGAATACAAGATCACGAAGCAACCTTGCTTCATTAGAAACAACAACTGTGCTAATCTTGCAGAATTGGAGTCGATCAAATCGGCGATGCAAACGACAGCGGTAAGAAATTCATCTGATTTGGAACTCATGAAGTTACAAATGACAGAGCTTGTGAAGAATTTGTAGAGGTTAACAACTAATCAATTACATGTGACTGATTTGAGCAACACCACACATCATGGTGAATCAAGTGATTCATACTCTCGTAACAACAATTTGACAAAGATGGATTTCCTGATTTAGAAACTCCTAAGAGATTGAAACTCAGGTATGCGATTGTTCACCTTGAAGACATAGCATTATTGTGGCATCAATCTTTTTTTGCATCAAGGGCGGATCTAATGAAGGCATGTTATGGCCTGAGTATAAAGGATTTATATCTTCTCTTTGCCTTGGTGTTGGGTGAAGATTCCATGGGGGCATTGGCAGCACTTAGACAAACTGGTTCTTGGGGCGGACGAAGCTGAATCGATTATTCATAGAACATGACATTTAAGGCGTTAAAATAATATTAGTACAAATTTCGTATTTTCAAATAACCAAATATTGTTTAACAACCATACAAAATTTAAAATCATAAAACTTGTCTTTAATATTACCTAGATCCAAAATCCTAGTTGCAGACATTCATAAAGTCCAACTAAGCAACATTTTCTAAAATTTTATGAAAAATAATGTAGTCAGCTAAGGATTTAGGTGGTAGGTAAACACATGTTTACATACAAAGATATATTGATTAAAATGATTGCATTAATTCAATTCTTATAACATGTCAAGACTTAAAAAGGGAAAAGTAAAACATATAAGACAAAAAATACACAATCAAATCCAATGACTGAATTGACTCGATCCACAGATGAAGTCTTAATGCATAAGGCATATGTATGAATCCGATTTCAATCACGCTCAAATAATCAAATGAGATGGGTTTGCCAAGCCAATAGATCTATCATTATTCTCATGATTTCAATGAATTAATGATTATGCTAGAATAAATGTTTATCAAACTATGATCACAAATTGCAAGTAATAACAAAACATGAATTGAATTGAATTTAAATGAAATGAATAAACAAATAAAAACTGATTGAATGTGTTCACATGATTTTTCCCAAAATTATAAAGCAAAAAATGGGTTATGAATCATCACTTGTTAACTTGCAAGTGATGAAATAATAATATGCTTGACTAGACACTATAGATCTTCTCATGAACTAACCTAAGGGATGGCGTCATACCCTACAATAATAATATATTTAAAGTTAAATTGGAACTAGGGTTTCAAGTTGGGATTTGGGTTTTTTTTTAATAAATAATCTAAAATAATTTAATTAACTTCGATGTATAATTTGATTAAATAAAATAAAGTTGGATAAATAATAAGAATTAAATGTTATGTAATAATAATTAATTAATAAATGATATATAATGATTAATTATATTTGCATAACACAGCTAAAAATAATTAATTTACAATAGTTTAATAAATAAGACTTGGAATAAAAATAAGTAATTTGTCAAAAATAATTAATTTAATAATTAATTATTTAAGTGAATATATTTGTAACAAAATTTTGGTTTTAAATAGTTTGAAATAAGTGCTTTTTATTTTATACATATTTTAAAAAACTAGGTGTTATATAATAATATATAATTAGTTAATTTATTTATAATTTTATTAATTTTAAATGTGTATAATTATGTGTTCATTAGTTTTATAAATTTTAGAAATTTATGTTTTATTATACATGTAATATAATGATTTTAATAATATACGAATATAATATTATATTCTAGAATACTGTTTTTCAAAAAAAAAAAATAGGGTGCTCAGGTACGAACATGAGCACAATTGATTCAAAGGTTATGATTGCAATGATCTACGTACGTTTCACATTAATTGATTTAGTTAATTGCACATGATTGGAGTCACAACCGATGTTAATTTTGAGTTGAGTGATTTGGTTTTGATTGAGCATGTTTAACTGAGAGTTAATTCTAATGGTAACAGGTCTGGGGTTTGAATTCAGTGCCATAATATGACGGAATGATTTGATTTGATTAAAGTGGGAAAATTTTGGGTATGGTTGCCGGAACTCGGCCAGAGGGTGGCTAGAGTCCGGTCGCCAGATGTATAGGGGAAATAAAACTGGATTAAAAAATTTACACTTTAGTCTTTAATGTTTATATTGTTATTATTTTATGTTTAAAATGTTTATATTAAGTTTTAAAATTTGTAAATTTCAACCTTCAAGTTAGTTAGTTAAATAAAACACCAGCCTAGCTAGCCAGATAACTTAATATTTTTAAAACTTTATAAAATTTATTAAATTAGTTGTTCCATTTAAATAAAATAATAAAATCACATATTTTATGATAAAACTGTATAAATTATTAAAATATTTTATAAATTATAAAATTATGAATAATTGATATAATCAATGTTTTAAACATAAAAATAAAAGCGAAATTATTAAATGATGATTTTATTTCACTATTATATAGATAAACAAGTTCGGATTTACAATACAAATCAAGTCAAATGTCACAAAAGACCATTGCCTTAGCCTTTTATTTCCCCTTATTGACTTTATAGCCTTTATATGATAGACCATGCTTTATCACGTTGGCCTTAGCCAACATTCACAAGGCCAACATTCACACTTGACTACTCTTTTGAGCTAATTTGTTGTCTTCCTTAATTCTAGGATGAACCTAAAGTTCTTAAATAGTTATCTCCTTCCTCTTATGATTAAGGTAATTTTTCAAGAGGTAACTTTTCAACCATAGTTGCAACATAAAAAGTCTTAGGTGAATTCCATCCCCTCATCATGAATGTCCATAAGTATAACTTATAACTCTTGATGCTAGCCACAATTTGGAATTAACCATTTTATAGTGCAAAAAGCTGGCCAAGATTAATTATCTTGGTATCCACATTCTCCGTTTTGTACTTGTATTTCAATGACTCCCACAAATCATTGGCAATCATTCTCTTGCAGTGCACGTTATACAAAGTATCCAAAGGGCATTCAACACATAACTTTTGCAAAAAAATCTATTCGTAAATCGTAAAGTGTTGTCTAGACAACACAATCCACACCACCACCATTCACCTGACATCTTGCCCTAAGTCTTTTTTGTCATAGATCACTTCTCTCTTGTCACGAACCAACCATCCCCCTCTTGATCGTCTCTCTCAAGTTAGAACATACATAGTCATTAGCTCATCGCATAACCAGTCATGCCATCTCTTCAACCATTCTCCTCATGGTCTCACGGTCATAAATCATTGATCTTTGCCCTTCCCCCGTAACTTTTATATGTGCAAAATATGCTAAAATAGTTGAAGATGATTATTTACAACGTCAACATATTTTTTTGTTATTTATGGTGTATGGATATGACATATGCGGCCCTATAACGTTAATGAAAGAACAAGGGCGTTAGCCACTAGTTTAAAGGGTCTCCTAAAATCTAAAAAAGCTTAATAATTTTAGTTATGAAGTTTGCTTAACGAGCCTATTTTAAAAAGCTTTTTATTTGACGGCACGTTGTAGGTTACAAGTATATTTATATTTATATACCATTTTCTTGACTAGTCAATCTCAGATAAAAGATCTATTTTATAATCTCAATGCATTTTACATTTTAAATCACCAATATGATCATTAATTTGTAAATTTATTATAATACTTATTAAAGACTTTGGTCGGTGAACCCTAATCCCATTCACCACCAAAACGCGAGATCTCCGCCATTCGCCTCCTTCGTCATCCCAACATCGTCGAGCTTCGTGAGGTATTAGCTACTAAATCTAAGATCTATTATGTTATGGAGTATGTTTCTGGTGGTGAACTATTCGCTAAGGTCGCCGGTGGTGGACGGTTGAAGGAGGAGGTGGCTCGGAAGTATTTTCAGCAGCTGATTAGCGGTGGAAGGTTGTGGAGGAGTGCGGTGGTTTATGGTGAAGGATGGTGGTGGCGATTATGGTTTTGTTGTGAGGGATCAAGGGGCGAAGTGCAGAACTCTCATCGTCCCAAACGATGGACCTCTGTCCATATGTCAACCTGTGTTTCTTCGCTATCTGATGGATTAAACGACATCAGCCTCCCTTCCGGTCCAAGTTCCATGATCTACAACAAGATACTCGAACGGAAACCCGATTTTGTCTCATAGTTACGTGCTGCTTTTGTATCGAAAATCGCTTAGGGTGATGTTTTTCCGACGAGAATGTGGAATTGGAGGATATATCGATCAGTGTGGAATTATGAAGCCGATTAAGGTCATTGTGGATTGTGATTTGGTGTTGATGATTAGGGTTTGCATTTGTTATTGCTGATGTTGTGAATTTGGTATAATTAGGTGATGGCGGCATTAGTAGCAACAAAGATGATGAAGGTGGTGTCGGGTTGAAATCGGAAGAGATTCCGATGTGAAATTTGAGGAGTTTTTGTGATGCATTGCATTGGTGAATATATAGAGGAAATGTGCAGGTGAGGTTTTGTTCATGGCATACAAGTGCTTATATGGAAATATGACACCTAATTTGATGATTGTTATTTATTTGGGGAAGTCATTAGTAGTTTTTTTTCCTTTTTTTAAAAAAAATTTAAACTAGATAACCGTTTCTTATTAAGAATTGATGCATTTTCCTATAGAGGATTTAAGGAGTAGTAAGTTAGTTTATAAGAGAAAAATATCAATTGTGAAGATTTCACATCTTTTCACTTTGATGTTTATTTAAATATTTTTAAGGTGTTGTGGCTGGTGCAGTTTGTTAATAAAGAGGAGTGTTAACATACTGATTTGAGGATCACAACTAATGACTTAATAAGTTATGTTGATGTTGTAGTTTGTTGTAGAAACTGCAGTACTAATAAGAATATTTATTAAAGGTTCGGTTGCTTAATTATTATTGCTAAATTGCTGTTGTACTAGAGTGTTTTGTCATCGGTTTTATGCTTGCAATTTGTTAGTAAATGGGAGTGTTAATATGCTGATATGAGTAACTACTGGTGTGGTTTGTTGTAGAAGCTGCAAAATTAAAAAAACTTGCATTTGATATTTCCTGCTTCAACCTCACTTAAGCTGTTGTTGTCATCATATCATAACATGATACCTGCTAATAAAATTGTTCAATTCTTGCTTTAATGAATTACTTTAGTTGGGTTTGGTGAATGAAAATGCTAACACCAAGGATGACATAAATTGCCAATATTCTTTCTTCTCCAGTAAGATTTGATATTTGATTACCAGTTCGACACTTTCTTTATTTTATTAAAGGATACGTTGCTTAAATGTTGTTTCTTTACAAAGATTCAAAGAAACAGCCTCCTTAGAATGATGTTTTTGACAATCTACCATCCTTATTATACAAAGACTCTGAACGCAGTTTTAAGTTCATGCACATTACTTGGATGAGTGAAATACAATGAATCTACTTTGTGCTCACTTATTTGGTTGCTCTTTTCGGATCTAGGTCTTACTAGAATGGATTACAAATTGCGGGCAGACAAAGCAGTTTTTTTACTTACTGTTGTGTATTTGGGGAAACATGTTACGATCTATTACGTAATAGGTTTGAATTATTTGTTACCAGGTTATTAATGAACTTTATTGGTCAAGTATATAGATTTCATATTGATCGTTGCGCTGTTGATTTATAAATTACATATTTATTATTCTTGCAGGAACAAAATAAGATTGAATTGCATAAGATGCTTGACAAGTTCAATAAGAAAGACTTTCCGTAACGACTGCAGAAAAGATTTGAATGTTTGTTCATTTTTGTGAAATTCTAAGTTGATGATGCTAAAGATTGCGTTGCTTTGAAGCTTCTACACAATCATTTATTATGTCATTGACTTTGGTTTATCACAAATTGTAACATATCAATCTCTATATAACAATGCCTTCCAAATATAAATTTATATAAATCCACATCGTCATACTATCTGTAATAGTAGCGCCCCAAAAAGCTTTTATTACAAATTTTTATAAAATGTCAAACAAAACAGACTATAGTTTTTAAAAAGTTTGTGGATAAAGATTCGTCTCAGACGATGTTGCTATGCACTACAAGGAAGAAGACCTTTAGCGGCGACATAGTGTCGCCGCTATTGGTTAAGTACGTTTAATCCCTGTCCGTTGATCTGTTGCACGATCAACGGTTAGATTTGTTGGAAAAAATTGGAAACGGATTGATTATCAATAGCGGCGACATGTCGCCGCTAATAGTGTCGCCGCTATTAATGTCGCCGCTAATGAGCTTGTCGCCGCTAATAGAGGCGCCGCTATTACTGACTTTTCTTGTAGTGATGGTTATTCCTGTTGCTATTTAGTTGGTCTGGTTTGTGTAGGTGGCGGCGATATAGCTGTCACCACGCCCTCTCGGTGGCGATGGTTTGTTTTCCCCTTTGTGGATTCACTATGGGCCAGTAACATCTATGGGTCGATGATAATGGATGAGGACGAGTAATTGTATCAAGCTCCCGCGGCAACGCGCGGGAGAAATAACTAGTTTGAATAAACTAAGAACATAAAAAATTAATTTATTTATTTTAAAAAAAGGTCCTAAAATAACACTTCACATTAGACCTAAAATATCTCTACATAACAATACTTACTATGTATGGCATTGAAACTTTAAACTATTAAAATAAAGATGATCACTAGCCATGTTATGTAATTAAGGTTCAAGGCTTCCGGTCAAGCGCTGTATACAAACATCAACTAGTAAGAAAATTAAAATAAATAAAACCAACATTTCGAATAATCTGCTATAAGGATTATCTCATATGTATACTCCACACCTCCAACAATTACAAATCAATAACATACATCAAAAACACCATTAATCATGGTTCTAGTATAAGGTTCAAAACCAACCAGACTGAACCGACGAATGATACTTGACCATAATCAAAACCAAGATGACCATGAATGCCACTCCCCATGGAGAGCATCCGTCTTGTTTCCCCGACTTCACTGGCATACTCGCGGCTTGAACCGCACGCGGCAACCGGTGCATCATTATCAGATAAGTTACAAGAAACAAAGCAAGTGGCACCAAGTGAAGGAACAACTTGAGGACCATCTTCTCCCTTTCGATATAAACCTTGAACTCGGTATAAGTAGACATGGATATCAAGAGTATGGCTATACCCAAGAAGGCTAGTAGTTGCATCGGTGGTGCGGATATTGAACCAAGGGTCTGGTCAGCCCAACTTAGCCCTGATCTTCTGTCTCTTATGAACCAACCCATATCTCTTGTGTGATTTGGTGTAGTGTGTGTGTTTGCTCTTTTTTCTTCATGTAGTATGTGTTGTGTGTTTTAGTGTAGTGTTAGTTGTTTGATTATATATAATATATGTGGTTGTAATGTTCCATTTATGGTTGTAAGGTTCTGGATTCTAGTGGAAACCAACCC
This sequence comes from Flaveria linearis, assembly GCA_024085815.1. Taxonomy (NCBI): domain Eukaryota; kingdom Viridiplantae; phylum Streptophyta; class Magnoliopsida; order Asterales; family Asteraceae; genus Flaveria; species Flaveria linearis. The sequence goes on along the minus strand of JABSNV010000434.1, from coordinate 107,122 downwards.
TTTGTGTTTGAGAGGTTTGATTTTCAAAAAGACGAATCAAAATGGAGATAATTTCAACAAATGAAAGCGTGAAAAAGGCGAAGTATATATTCCAAATGTTTATTGTAAACAAACTGAAGGATTTGATAGAAATAATAGTGAATAAGATCAAATCTTCAGACTACGATGAATGATAAAGTTGAACATGAACAAGTTCTGCCAATCAACAAGAGGAATGGAGACTTATAAGAGCGGCGTGTAAAATGTGAGTGATCGATATCAGATCTTGATGTTGAGCAGATGATTTCATCATGAGTGTAGATGGAGAAGATGAAGACAATTGCCAAGGGATTAAACCCTAGAGAACCATCGGTCCCAAACGAGCCTCTTCACCCCTTTCTTGTTTGAACCCATTTGTTGCCTTTTAAGCTCACAGCTTTGTAACGGTAACAAAAGAAGCCCAGTCCAACTTCTTTGACTTGAAAGAGTCCACAACATAACTCCAATGCAGCCCAATAGTTTCAGCCCAAACACATGAAACAATATACAAAACAAATAAAAAAAACATCAGAATAGTAATCAGTTAAATGAGTTTGTTATTGAATTGTATATCTATAAATTTCAACATCCCCCCTCAATTCAATAAGCAAACACATTTGAACATCATCAACTATATTTAACCATCAGATTATTATAAGAGACACCTTTTCAAACAACTTCATTTCCTGTTAATTATGTAACACAACGATTTAGTTGAAGATTAACTGCTAAAGTCAACTATATAGTTCTAGGTAAATGCAATCAGAATGCAAATCTGAACATTGTCTCAATTGGATAGCAATTAGAACAAACCTATAAAAGCACTTTTACCAGACAGTGAACTTCAAATGGGATAGTAAACTTTGAATCCACTTGCAAAAACTTTTGTTCACACGTTAAGATATTTAACCTTTAATTTTATAAAACCAACTGTGAACACATATGACAAAATACTTTAAATTGATTTGTTATACTTTCCAATATAATTTTAAGCATAGAAGACATGAATAACAAGGTAGAGAGAAATTTAACTACCATATGAAGACAAGACCAAAAATACAGCTTAATATTAGTAAAGATAGGTATAACAAAAGCTGACACTTTTATCTCCAATAAAACATATCCCCTCTCAACAGAGTTATCCATAGAGAAATATTAGGCAAATAATGAGGTTTAGACTCATCATTAACAAAGTATAAACACAAATAGTGCCACAAGTCACAACACAACATGTGGTAATAACCATGAAAAATAACAATCAACAAAGACAGAACAATATGACTGTAAGAGTAAAACAAATCTGATAGAACATGTGATTTAAAAGATTTCAGAATATGTGTCTAGAAATAAGCAGAATCACACCAAAATCAGACTATGACAAAGAAAGAATCACACGATTCAATAAGACTATCAGAAAAACATATCTGATAAGAAAGATAAAAGCCACTTGACTTTTAAGAACTCAGAACAATGTCTGAAGCAAGAATTGCGAAGAACATAAAGACTAATTTGCATTGATAAAAAACTTTTACAACTTTACAAGAACCATATAAACAAAGAGCTTGTAAAGAACATAAAGACTAATTTGAATCAAGCAAAAACTTTTACAACTTCACATATAATACTGAATCACAAGATTCAAAAAACATGTCTGATAATAATAAGATTAGCATAAGCTATATCAGACAAGAAAGACACAACCAAATAGATTTTAAATGAATACAAATTCATAATATCTCTTACACAAGAGAAAGAATATAGATGGTTGTCAAAGAATCAAGAACACACTTGTCCATAATACAAGTTAAAACACAAGAACAACATAGTTCAATTAACTAGAGACAAGATCATAGAAGATAAGACATAGGGTTTAAACAACTCATCATGACACCACACACACTAGTAGCAATTAAGAAATTCATGTTACAGATTAAAACTCCATCACAACACGGTCATAGCCAAATACAATTCATCACTGCTTAAGACAAATTTGAATCTCATGAGGCAAAGATTCATTCCATAGAACACATAATCCTACAATCATGAATATTAAGCCAAAATATACTAAAGAGAATATACTAATAAAAGTTAACAATAAGATCAAAAACTTTTAAATTTTGATTCTTTTAAAATTGTGCTATTAATCTCAATCTAATTTTTCATTACACCCCAAAAAACACGAGACAACTTGAATACAACAACAGGCATAAAATGACTCTCAAATAACCAACACAACACAGAGTGAAGTTTTTTTTTTTTTTTTTTTTTTTTCAAAACCTTTATTAAAAGAACTATTAATAAGAGTTCTACAAAAAAACACTTATAGAAATAAAAACTTACTACGAACCTTGTTTACAAACCAGATTGGCTTTACAACTCTCACATATGTATATAGAAAATCTGGACATACTTGAGACACAAATTTACCTGACCCATTTACTTAAAAAAAAACCATGATTCCAATATTGTCCATGAATTAAGTTTTGAAACCACAGAATTACATCTATCCCATTGATTTGCAAGTATAGGGTCAGTTTTAGATTTTTCACATTTACCATCAATGAATCCAAGTTTGTTTTTAACTTGTAAAGCCAATTTTATTGAACTAGCCCATACAGTATAATTTTCAGTTCCTTTTAGTTTCATTGTAACAATGGTAAGTGTATTAATATCATTAGCATGAAGATACAATGGATCACACACATCAAGTTTACTAATCTGAGTACTCGAAGCAGTAATATTAATGACAGGACCAGAATCAGCCATAATGCCAAAGCAAGAAATGAATGATAGCAAGCAAGCACGCGCAAGAAGATCAACCAAGAGCCAGAGCCAGGTTTTCACACCTTTCACAGGAAGGCAGATCAAGGATTAGCTCAAGATGATATGAAGACACACAACAAATGTAATAGCACGCAGCGTGATGCACAACTAACACACAGAACAAATCATAATGCAGTACAGATACCGGTACCCCTAACCCGGTCAAACAATGACTAATGATAAGATTCAATAATGATGCAAGACAGAAAATTAATAGAGAGGAAAGATCTCACAGCGGGGCAGTCCCTGATTTTCAGGGAATCCAAGCAAGGATGCAACACGTAACCTTCAAGGGTTACTATGTTACATCAGAAAAATCAGACCACGCAGCGAACAGCAGCGAAAATCAGAGCACGCAGTGAACAGCAGCAGCGAACATGAAGACGGAGCCGGCACGCAGCAGCCAAATCATTTGTGAATTTCCTATATATATCTAGTTTGGCCATCATTCTTTTAGCCTGGAGCTTATTTAAAGTTGAAGATAGTGAGGTGAATATCCATAAAACAAAAAACGCATCCAAGACTGCTACAGGGAGAGACAAAAATAACATCGCCTTTCCAGAGAGATCACTAACAGCACCAACATGTTCTACCAACTCAAGCACTTCAGAAGCAAGGAAAAATGTTCCCCAAGCATGACAACTTTTGAAGTAAGACCACCCAAAGTTGGTCTTACAACACCATATCCCATAGAAACAGTTAAAATAATTAAACGTGAAACGGTGCGCTTTATAGTGCCAAAAGTTACCGCCCATATGGTAATCCCTGTTGGTCGCACCCCAGTTTCATTGAATTCTGCATAATCAAAGTACCATAATGCCATCTCGAACATACCCAATGTTATAACCAAAGTTATACAATTCTGTAAATGTAAAACCTCTTTCCAGAATCTTGCATACTGAGAGAACCAAAAGATTCCAAGAACTAAAAATGCAAGTGACATGAACCCATAGAAGTTTAGAAGTGGTGCCATTCTACCAGGGAGATACCCATTTGGATTTTCCATATGGTTTTTCCTTCTACGGCTAGATCTACAAGCTTTGGTTCACAATGCATGAAGTACAAATTATACATCCCGGTTCTTGTAATCTGTACAGATCTTGGTTGCATAGTGGAAGTTTCTTCATTGACAACAAATGAGACACCAAAAACTTCAGGCCACCCAGGATTTGTCGTTGATAGGCGGTGAATAACTTCCCCTTCTTTACATGCACCCAATTTTGCAAGATCAGCAGTGCAACAGATGGCTCTCTGCCCTCCATAGGCTGACCCACCTATAGTTTCTCTGTCATCCACCTCAAAAAGTATGGCATAAATCATCCCTGTGCTGAAATTAGAAGCCTCTTGTGGCCTTCTAAATGTGATCTTCTCAAACCGAATATACGCATCGCCGTTAGAAGATGCGGAAGAGCCATTGAGGTTGGGATGAGAGTAATAGATTCCCTCACTTCCTCCATGGACTACAAACGCATTCCCTTTTCTCACGAACTTATCACCGGCGTAATTGTGCACTGACGCCTGAATGTGTATAACCCTAACAAGCAGCAGCAGCAGCGATATCACCGTTAAGGCATCCAGCAACGGCATTGCTTCTGCTTCGGAGACCAGATCTACACGCAGATCTGCGTTACGTGAGTGTGTGTGCGTGTGGAGCACTAAGAGAGAGAGATCTGAAGGTTTCATCAAAATCGTTTGAAAAACTTGTGAGACAATCGATTATTCAGATTCGGAAGAAACGCCTCCGATCAAATCACCATAGATATATACATTGCTTCGCAATCCTGCTGCGGGAGTCCTCCATTCATTGGAGCTTTTGCAGCAGTAGAAATGTGTATGTTCGATGAGGAATCTGATATAATCCGATGCGGGAACCGATTGAGTGATAGCCGATCTGTCTTCAAGGTTTCAGATTTGAAAACCCTAATAGGATCATATCACAATTACGAGCAGCGGTATAACACCAAGATCAGATCGAGCACTCGATTAGAGCCATTGTGCTCTGATACCATGTAAACAAACTGAAGGATTTGATAGAAATAATAGTGAATAAGATCAAATCTTCAGACTACGATGAATGATAAAGTTGAACATGAACAAGTTCTGCCAATCAACAAGAGGAATGGAGACTTATAAGAGCGGCGTGTAAAATGTGAGTGATCGATATCAGATCTTGATGTTGAGCAGATGATTTCATCATGAGTGTAGATGGAGAAGATGAAGACAATTGCCAAGGGATTAAACCCTAGAGAACCATCGGTCCCAAACGAGCCTCTTCACCCCTTTCTTGTTTGAACCCATTTGTTGCCTTTTAAGCTCACAGCTTTGTAACGGTAACAAAAGAAGCCCAGTCCAACTTCTTTGACTTGAAAGAGTCCACAACATAACTCCAATGCAGCCCAATAGTTTCAGCCCAAACACATGAAACAATATACAAAACAAATAAAAAAAACATCAGAATAGTAATCAGTTAAATGAGTTTGTTATTGAATTGTATATCTATAAATTTCAACATTTATGATTGGGTATAGGTAAAATAAGCGAATTTTAATCACTCACTAATGAATCTTGTTGTATGTGGTGTAGAGATGACATTGATGTAGTTAAGCACGTAAAAAGAAATATTATTATATTTAATTAAAGGAGAAAAGAACATGTTAAAATTAAGTTCAATTAAAAAAAACAAAAATACATAAAAACATTTAAAAAATCTTTTGTGAATGGGGAATGGAAGCAAGCTCTCGATGTGAACTGTCATGCGAAATGAACTGAAGCTAAAAAGTAAAAAGAACACCATATTAAACCTCAAAGTTATGATAACATAACGTAAAACTGCGAACTACAAATTCAAAAAGAATAAGTTTTAAGGAATTATTGAATTTGATGCATAGCAAAGTTTAAAAAATGTTATATGTATTTACTTGATATCTTATAATTAACACCTCAAAATACAAAATGAATGGTATATCAATCAAAGAGATGATGTAAACTAATTAGTGAATCTTGTTACGTGTTGAAGAGGGTGACATTGATGTGCTTAAGCATTTAAAAAGACATATATTATTAGATTTAAGTAAAGGAGAAAAGAAAATGTTAAAATTTCAATTAAAAAACAGAAATGCATAAAAAAATATTAAAAAAAAAACTTTTGTGAATGAGGAGTGAACTGTCATGCGAAGTGGAATTGAGCTAAAAATTAAATAAAGAACACCAAATTGAACCTCAAAGTTGTGACAACATAACAAAAAATGCGAACTATTTCATCCTATTTCATTCGAAACCAAACTCATAATCCAAATTTCAAACTCAAGCGATCAATTGATTCAATCACTAAACACTCGGCATAATTCTCATCAATTCGAACATAATCATACGTTTAATTTCGTTTGAAATAATCAATTAATAACCAAATCAAACTAAAATATCTGAATCAAAACCCATAACTCGTTGGATAAGAAACAGACCAAATTCATTTTCATCCAATTCGACATAAACTAGGTAATTAATCCCATCCATATACTGGGTTTCACATAAGGAATCAAAACCCCATGTTTAATTTAATTAAAAAACAACTTAGGGTTGGATTGAGCAATCTGAATATTAGGGTTCAAGCGAATTGGGTTTTCTTATCAAATGTTGTTCTAAAGGTTTTGAAAGGAGTTAAGCCAGATCTTGGCTTTAGCCCACTGGTTAAACCGTTCACTTAGTCTAGGGGAGACCCGTGTACTCCCCATTTCATTTTAAGAAACTCATTTTCAATCATTGTTAATTTTATAAACTTGTTAATATATTATTAAATTCAAATAAAATTTATTTTGTTAATTAAATTGTTCTAGAATCTATTATTTAATTTCTAAAAAATTTAAAAAATATTTTCTATTTTATTTTTCAAATGTTTTAATGTTATAAATTTATTTAAAGTTAATTAAAAGATTTTTTGAACTTATATAATGATTCTAAATCAAATCTAAATTATTTTAAAATATTTTACAAGATAATTAATTATTTAATTATTTTTTTGGACAGAGTTATTTCTTTCACATATAATATTCAAACATTATTATTACAAATCAAAATATTTAACTAATATTTAATCATTTATTTCACAAATTGTTCATTATTATTTTCAATTTAAATATTCAATCAATATATTATATATAATCAAGTTATTTATAGTAATTACCTTTTATTTAAACCCCAAATCTCAATTGAAACTATAATCTAGTTTTTAAATCATCATCATTCTAACAAAGAGAAACTAAACATTAGGTTGAACCGTGAGGAATTTTGATGTCAAGTCTAGCATTCTAGCATTTACAAATTGTTTATAATTATCAAATGAGTATTCATAGCCTATTTCATGTTTTATTATTTAGGGAAATCATATGATTCAATATCAATCATTGATATTATTGTTTTTATATTTCAAAACTATATTTATAACATGTTATGTTGTTACTTTCAATTATGTGTTTATAGTTGATAAACTGAATGATAACACAATCATTAATTCATGTAACAACAATAACAATGATAGATTTATTATTTTGACAATCCCATCCCATATGCTTATTCGAGTGGTGATGATAGATCTATTGGTTTGACCAACTCACCCCATATGAATTCGAGTGGTGATTGGAACCAAATTCATTCAATCAATCATAAGCTTCGTCTACAAAACGAGTTAATTCAGCCATTAGGTTTGATTGTATTAGTTTGTCTTTTATGTTACACTATTACATTTATAAGTTTTGATATTGTCATGTGAATTGAATTGTTTTCAATCATTTTACTTATACATACATACATACATACATACATACATACATACATAAATACATACATACATACATACATACAAACATACATACATACATACATACGTACGTACTTATGTGTGCGTGTATATTGTGCGCGCGCGTGTGCGCGTGTGCGCGTGGCGCGTGTGCGCGTGTGCGCGTGTGCGCTGTGCGCGTGTGCGCGTGTGCGCGTGTGCGCGTGTGCGCGTGTGCGCGTGTGCGCGTGTGCGCGTGTATGCATGTAGGCGTGTATGCGTGTAGGCGTGTAGGGTGTAGGCGTGTAGGCGTGTATGCGTGTCTGTGTGTATGCGTGTATGCGTGTATGCGTGTATGCATGTATGCATGTATGTGTGTATTGTGTGTGTATGTATGTATGTATGTATGTATGTATGTATATGTATGTATGTAGTATGTATGTATGTATGTATGTATGATGTATGTATGTATGTATGTATGTATGTATGTATGTATGTATGTATGTATGATGTATGTATGTATGTATGTATGTAGGTATGTATGTATGTATGTATGTATGTATGTATGTATGTATGTATGTATGTATGTATGTATGTATGTATGTTGTATGTATGTATATGTATGTATGTATGTATGTATGTATGTATGTATGTATGTATGTATGTATGTATATGTGTAAGGCCCCGATCTCAGGGCACCTCACAGTGGTCATTCATCACACATTTATTTAAAACATTGCAGCGGAATCATTTAATTAAAATCATTTCATATATTAGTAACTACTTTTGCAAAATAATACAACATCGTTACAAAAGAATCATTTGTTGCATTACATCACAAAAAACGTCATTTTACACAAAATGGATGCCATCCAAAATAATCCAAGTAGCTGCCCCCGTGCATCCTCAGCAACTCTTACCTGCCAACTGGAAAATACATAAAAGTCAGCGTTGCTGAGCGAGTTCTAGTATTATAAAAAATAAATTACCTTTCGCTAGTTAAACATTTTCTTTACTATCGTACATGGTCACACATCGTACATTTCGTTCTTATCGCACGTTTCATTCTTATCGCACGTTTTATTCTTATCGCATGTTTCATTCATTTCGTTCATATCGCACATTTTATACGTTTTGCACTTTTTGCACTTTTATTATTATCTTTCACTGAATCTAGATCTTGTCAAGCTTTACCCTCTTCATGGCACGCGGCCACGATTACCGAGGTCGAATAACAAGGATCCATGTCACACGTATGGAACAGTCACTAAGACTGACTTCCTGTGTGTGAACTCTCATGAGGTAGCCAAAATCGCACGCTACATAACACACAGTTAATACCACATCGCACGTATGGAGCAGCCACCAAGACTGACTCTCACTGTGTATGAACCTCATGAGTTAGCCAAAATCGCATGCTATTCCACACACAGTTGTTCTAACAACTCACATGGAGTTGTGAACCTCTTTCCATTTTGCTCGCAAAACTTTCATTCGTTCATTTAGTTCCACTTCTCATTATCTTATTTCTTTCGTTTCGTTAAGATAATACTTTACATATATTAACATAATTGCACTACGTGAAGCCACGTAAATAATACGTATTAAGGAACAAAACTTACATCACACATCCTCACACACCATCATGCATCTTCACACATCATCATCTAGTCAACACACATCATCATCTAGTCATCACACATCACCATCTCGCACCCCTATCTAATCACATATTATCCATCGCCAAAAGTCAACTCACATCACCCCCAGGAACATCCCAAGTCAAAGCCTACACTTTACATTTCCCAAATTCAGAAATAAATTCTAAGTCATAGGCGCATGGGCACTATGCAGGCGCATGGGCACTATGCAGGCTCATGGGCACTATGCAGGCGCATGGCCTTCTGGGCGCATGGGAACACTTAGGCGCATAGGAAGGTTCTGGGTGCATGGGCACTATTAGGGCGCATGGCCCAAACACTTAGTCATTCTGGGCAAATTCTAGGCGCATGGGCACTATGCAGGCGCATGAGTACCTAGGCGCATGGATACTATTTGGGCGCAAAGGGTTTGGGCGCATAGGGAACACTTAACCATTTTTGACCGTTGGGCGATATCAGGCGTATGGGAAGCTAACACATACTATCAACTATCTTAATCAGTCCCAATTCATTAATTCATCATGTATGCATGTATGTTTTCATGTATGTATGCATGTATGTATGCATGTATGCATGCATGTATGCATGTATGTATGCATGTATGTATGCATGTATGTATGGATGTGTGTATGCACGTGTGTATGCACGTGTGTATGTGCGTGTGTATGTGCGTGTGTATGTGCGTACGTATGTGCGTATGTATGTGCGTACGTATGTGTGTACGTGTGTATGCACGTGTGTATCCACGTGTGTATGCATGTGTGTATGCATGTGTGTATGCACGTGTGTGCGTACATGTGTGCGTACGTGTGTGCGTACCTATGTGCGTACGTATGTGCGTACGTAGGTGCGTACGTATGTGCGTACGTATGTATGCAAATCTATGTTTACTCACCGGCTAATTCGTTAGCTGACTCGATACTTTTTTCTCGTGACTTTAGGAATGAAGTTTGGAGGACTTTTTCATGCTCATTTAGGACTTGGACCTAGATTAATAAAAGACTTTTAATATGTTTATTTAAATTATTATTTGACTGTAATGAATTATTGATTAGTGTTATTTAATAAAAATAACATTTAATATTTTTCAATTTATTTATTACCATAAGCGATGGACAATCGATTCAACATTTGTTCGCCCCGATGATTTCGCCATCAGTTGGGATGTATATGTTCATATGAAATATCTGAAGATATGTTAATAATTGTATATGTAAAAATACATATTCTTTGTATTGTAAGTCATTTTTGTTACAAAATTCATTTATTTAGACACTTATTTACGTTTTATTTTTTTTTGTAGTTTCTAGTGAAGTCTAGGTAATGTTTGTGAAGAAACTCAAGATTTGAAGAAACTCAAGTGGATCAATGTTAGTGATATAACCATATGAAACTGGATACGCCCTGTAAGGTTTATATAGAGGCTGATGCAACCAAAATAATCAAATGACTTCCTGCATGCATGCACCAAGTACCAAGTAGAACTGCTACAGAAGTTTTATGCTTTGCATGAGAATTATGCTAAGTATAAAATCTTCCGAAGCTAAAAGTTCCAGCTAAATCTTTATACTCTGCAGAAGAATAACTCCAAGTATAAAAGCTTCCGAAGCCAAAACACCAATCTTCCAAAGTCAAAGATGAAGTCTTTCGAAGCTTCAAATACAAAGTCTTCCGAAGCTTCAAATACAAAGTTTTCAGAAGCCAAATGAAGTGAAGACTGATTTCTTCCAAAGACAGAGGTCAACATGCTTTCTCTGATGTACTTTTGCATAAAGCTAACCAACTTTCCACTACAACTCTGAAGACTCATCAACTTGCATAAGTTGGTGAAAATGTCCATGCTTTTGCAACTGTACATTGAGGTCTTTGTCTGTAACTTTCTACTTTATATACTTTTATCCTTTTTGTATTATATTAGGATGTGAGCTATGTCATGTCATAGTCACTGGTCAAAATGCAATCTACCTTTTGACTCTATATGATTTTGTTGTCTTTCAATATTCCAACTGGCTTTCCAAGTATAGCCGGTTTTAGGATGTAGTCTAAAGTATCTTAATATCTTGTAACTTATCTTTATGCATTGTAAATTTTGTAAGAGAACTTGAGATAATATACATCATCCTTGAAAACCTTATATATATTGTTCTTAAGTTCTATCTCTCTACTTACTTGTGTTCTTTGCATCCTACTTTTAAACCCTCGTTCCATATTTGATATGTTAAGTGCTCTAGCACAATCCTTATTATGAGACTGATTGTATTGAGCATCCCTTAACCGGTCCTGCAATTGGTATTAGAGCATTCCAGGCTCTTGATTGTAAGATCTCACCATCTTAAATCTCCTCAGTTCTCACACAACACTTAATATCTTAAACGACAGTATCAAAGTCTGATATAGAAACCATTACCATGGTAAAGTCCCCACTAATCACTCCTGATGATTTTGATACTTGGTGCCTAAGAATGGAAGGCTTCATCAAGTCACAAGATAGCAAGATGTGGGAGTCTGTTACTGAAGGACCTTACATTCCATGCACCTCTTTAGCTGCTGCTGGAGGTGGCATGATTCCAAAGGAGGTGGATGACTATTCTGAAAAAGATAGAAAAAGAATATATAGACCAGAAAGCCAAGACTACCCTCCAAACTGCTCTTCAAAATGCCATCTACAGAGGCTTCAAGAAGTGCAAAACTGCCAAGAAGCTCTGGGATGCACTGAAGCTGATGTATGAAGGTTCTTTTGATGCAAAAGAAAACAAAAGGATCTTTTGAAGCAACAGTTTGAGAATTCACCTTCAAAGCTGGTGAAACCATGACTCAATAATACTTCAGGTATGTTAAGATTGTGGACACTTTGGTGGATGTTGGAGTGAAACTAGAGAATAGGGATATTATGAGAAAGTCCATGTCCTCTCTTCCTAAACAATGGACATACTATTGTGTGGTCATTAAGAGGACTAAAAATCTTAAGACCCCCACTCTCACTAAGTTTTATGGCATACTCAGTGATTACCAGATGGAGATGAACATATAAAGTCCATCTGGCAACTCTAGCAATCAATAGAGTTCTGCCCTGCATGTGGTTTAAAGAGATTGTAGAGAACCACAACACCATTTCATATCTTACCCTGATAACTCACCCAAGGGCCCTTTCATGACCTTCCATGAGACACCAAAGGAGAGCTACATCCAAGGAAGGCCATTCCAAGAGACAAGCTCATCACATGCCTTTGTGTCACATGATGAAAGCACAGGCAACTTTCTCTTCACCCTTGAAGACTTATACTGTATCTATCTAGATTACGTGGAGTACATAAAGATAGTTCAACAAATATCTCTTCTCACTCACAGAGCCAAGAAGTTCTACAAGAGGATAGGGAGAAAGTTTCCTAGTAATGTATCTAATGAAAAGTTTGGGCTGGATAAAAGTAAAGTGAAGTGTTACAACTGTAACCAAATGGGACACTTTGCTAGGGAGTGCAAGGCACCCAGGACAAATGGTGGCCAAGAACAACCCAAGACAAACTACACTAAGGGAGCTCCACACACTAAGAAGCCCAAGAAGCAAGTTGCAGTTGCTGTTGAAGAATGAGGCTTTGATTGGAGTTTCTAGGTAGAAGATGTTCTCCAAACCAAACACTGATGCCACATCTGGATGAAGCCAATGTTTTGGAACATCTTTGTACCCCATAATGCATTTCTAAAGTAAATAGATACAGGTCCTATAACTTAGAGATGAGATCTAATCTTGATTATTTAAACATATTAAAGTCTGATTTCAATTGAGTTGAAAATGAGTATAAGTTAAAAATAAAAGACTTAAAGAAAACCATTTAACTCTTAAATATGAGCATACCAACTACAGCACTCAAATCAAATATCTTATCACTAAGTTAACTGAGTGCCAGGCTGAGCTAATGATCAGCAAAGCCAAGGCATAGAAACATGTTCTTGAAGAAGAGACATTCAAGAACATCATATCCTCATCCATGCATTCTAAAGTGTGTTATCAGAATAAACAGGGACTGGGATCTACTGAGATAGCTCCTCCACACACTCTACTATCTGTAAGATCTCAAAGGTGTAGAACTAGTCAAGATGAGCTGCCATCCATAGATCCTAATAATAAAGAGGATGAAGAGGAGGTAGTGAAGGATGGATCTGGGAAGAGTGAAGAAGATCATCCTAACAAGGGTCACTATATTCCTGAGGAGAGGATAAAGTCAGGAATGGCTAAGTCAAAGAGGAAGAACTTGATCCGAGCAGTAAAGAGGAGATCAAGGAGAGCTCAGGAGATCAATGCCTCCTTCAACTCCAAGCAGAAACAAGTTTTTATCTCTGCAGGTTTTGAACTGGTAAAGACTGTGGACACAACTTTAAACTCTAGTACCAAGAGTTCAAGTACAATGTCAACTTATCCCTATTAGGGAATGATGGCTGATTAGCTGTGTAACACTACTACATAACATGAACCATCCACCTCCAAAGGCAAGCTTCACCTTAGGAGGCCTGCCATAACATCTGCAAAGATAGGGATAGAGAGGGAAAGTGATCAACTCAGTCTTCCATTCATAAGAATATTCTCAGAAGAAAGCAAATTGACTACATTATATGTGGCAGTACTTCTCATCTGGCTGAGGATTGCATCTACAATCCCAAAAGTAATGTCAACATATCAAAGAAGAAAATTCTGAGAGGAACAAGAAGAAGAAAGCTTCAGAAGAAATCTATGTTTCTTTCAGAAGCTCCAAAATGAAATGAAGACAAGTGAAAAATTACCTTCGGAAGAAAATTTGGTCTCAGAAGAAAGGAATGCTTCTGAAGCACTGAAGCTTGCTACAGTGAAAGCAAGATCTTCCGAAGGGTTAGTTTCCAAAACTTTCAAAGTTGTAAAAACTTTTGAAGTTTTGAATGTCAAGTCTAATCTTCCAAATATGGTGTGGAAGATAAAGGAAGACCATGTGACTGAAAATTCTTCACTTACAATAGCAATTGATCCTTATAGTCTTAGTATAGGATCAATTATGATTGCATTATCTTCAGTTCATTTTGAAGAGCCCAAGACCAATGAGGCTTGGGCTTATAAATGTTACTAATTCTCCTTTTATTATGCAGGAATAGCTGAAGACAAAAAGAAATATATGGATCATTCATAGTGGTTGTTCCAGGCACATGACAGGCAATGGCTCTTTGCTTCAGAACTTTAAGAATTCCATGGAAGGCCAGTTGCTTTTGGAGGAGATGGTGGTGGTTACATTACAGGAAGGGGTAGGGTCATAAATGGTAAGCTCAGCATTGAGAAGGTAAACTTTATTAAGGAGCTTGGGTATAATTTACTGAGTGTATCCTAATTTTGTGACAAGAGACATAACATGCTCTTTACTGAGCATGAGGGCATTGTTCTTAAGCCCGGGGTAGGCATTCCTCAAGAGCATATCCTGCTTAGAGCACCCTATAAAGGGAACATGTACAAGATGGATTTGCAAGAAATATCCCCCTCAGGAGAAGTTTCTTGCTTTCTATTTAAGGCCAATAGTGATGAGTCTTTCTTTTGGCATAAAAGAATATGCCATGTAAACTTAAAGAACATGAATAAACTAAGTAAGAATGATTTGGTAACAGGAATGCCAAAGAAAGAGTTTACAAGTGATGATCACTGTGTTGCATGCCTGAAAGAGAAACAACACTCGGTATCTCACAAGCCAAAGGAAAAGAAATCTATCACTACCCCCTACACTTAATTAATACACATGGATCTCTTTGGCCCCATTAGTGTAATGAGTTTAGGAAGTACCTCATACTGTTTGGTGATCACAGATGAATTCACAAGATTCATTTGGGTTTTCTTCCTTAGAACTAAGGATGAAACTCCTGAGATCTTAAAGAATTTCATTCTGAAAGTTGAGAATCAAATTGATCACAAGGTCAAGATCATAAGATATGATCAAGGAACTGAATTATAGAACCAAATCCTTGACATATTTTGTGATGAAAAGGGTATTACAAGACAATATAGTGCTACCAGGACTCATCAGCAAAATAATGTTGCTGAGAGAAGAAACAGGACACTTATTGAACCTGCAAGAACCATGTTGTCAGACTCTAAACTGCCCATTACCTTCTAGGCATAGGCAGTCAATACTGCCTGCTATATGCAAAACAAAGTTTTAGTAGTTAAGACTCATGGTAAGACTCCTTATGAACTGTGGCACAAAAGATGACCTGTCATTGGTTTTCTCCGGTCATTTGGATGTCCATGCACCATCTTGAATACCAAAGATCAAGTAGTCAAGTTTGCTGAGAAATCAGATGACGGACACTTCATTGGATACTCTTCTCAAGCTAAGATTTATAGAGTATACAATCTCAGGACTAGAGTAGTTAAAGAATCAGCCAATGTGATCTTCAATGAAAACACACCCTGTGTGAAAGGTTCTGGTCCTGATTGGCTATTTGATCTTGATTTAGTTACCAACTGTTTTAACAAATCTTGTGAAGATGTTTCAAGATCAACAGGTAACACATCAACAGAAGATCCTAACCCAAGATTTGAGCTGAGAAGACCAAGTCAGACTACATCTTCAGCTCTAGTGCTAACTAACCCTGCAAATGAAGTTCCTATCAGCACAATAATGACAAATAAAGCTAATACATTTGAAGGGCCTAAAAATTCCATCTTAGAGGCACAAAACACAAATGTAGGAACTTCAAATGTAGGAGCCAATGTTGGTGGTGATAGTGATCAAGAATTTCTTGACGTTGATAACCACTCCATTGATGACAATATCAATGATGTCACACACTCATTGGATCAAGCTTCTCTTGATAAGTATGCTGATGTGGTGGAAGATACTTCAGTACCAGATCTAAACTTTTTAAATTTAGATATGTCTAAACAACTTGCTATAATCCTTCAACTCAGGATCCATAAGACACACCCCACCACAAACATCATTGGAGATGTTGATAAGGGGATGAGAACAAGAGGACAAACCCATGACAAAAATGTTTGTCTACACTCTTGTTTCTTGTCCCAGATAGAGCCAAAGAAAGTTGATGAGGCTTTGAAGGATGGAAGCTAGTTTGAAGCAATGCAAGAGGAGCTGCTTTAATTCAAGAGACAAAAGGTTTAGAACCTATGTCCTCTTACTCATGGGAAGACTATCATAGGTATCAAATAGGTGTTTAGAAATAAGAAGGATGATAGAGGACTTGTCATCAAGAGCAAGGCAAGACTAGTTATTCAAGGGTACACACAAGAACAAGGAATTGATTACACTGATGTCTTTACTCCTGTAGTAAGACTTGAATCTGTTAGGATATTCCCATGAGTAGAGGACAGAGGTTATAGTCCAATTCTTTATCGCCTCAATCTTAGGGGAGTTCAATGATGGTAAAACATTTCCGGTACATGGGAAAAAAATAGATTTGAAATGAGTGCTATGGGGGAGTTCAATTTCTTTCTAGGAATTCAAGTGAAGCAAGTTAACAATGGCATCTTCACAAATCAGTCAAAGTATGTACAAGACATACTTACAAGATTCAACATGACTGAATGTAAGGTGGCAAAGACAACCAAACCAGAAACCACTCCCTTGGACCTGATTTTGAGGGGGAGTGTGTAGATGAACATCTTTACAGGGCTATGATTGGGTCTCTCATGTACCCTATAGCCAGTAGGCCTGATATCATGTTTGTTACATGCATATGTGCAAGATATCAAGCTAACCCCAAGATGTCACATCTGGTTGCTGTTAAAAGAATTCTTAGTTATCTTAAAGGTGCTCCTAAACCAGGCCTGTGGTATCTAAAGAATTCTGACTTCAATTGGTATCCTTATACAGATAGTGACTATGGCGGCTGCAACATGACTATAAAGTCCACGTCTGGGGGATGTCAATTCCTTAGTGGAAGGATAGTCTCATGCCCATGCAAGAAACAATCCTGTGTATCTGCATCAACTGCTGAAGCTAAATACATTGCTGCTGCAAGCTGCTGTACTCAAGTACTTAGATTCAGAATCAGATACTGGACTATGGATATAACTTCAAAGAGACTCCCATCCATATAGACAACAATAGTGCTATCTCTATCACAGAGAATCCTATGCACCACTCAAGGATAAAGCACATCAACATCAGGTATCATCTAATTAGAGATAATCATAAAAAGGATTGATAAAACTAATCAAGGTTGACACAAATGAACAATATCTTGATCTGTTCATAAAGGCTTTTGATGAATAGAGATTTAAATATCTTATATCAGCTATTGGGATGATTAAATTTGAATATATTTTCTTAAAACTCAATCTATATATTTCTAAAAGAAATTGTGTGTCCTAAGTTGTCTAATTTATCACCTACATAATCCTAGTTTATCTTGGGAGAAATCTTTTTCAAATGATATTCCTTAGAATTTTGAAAAATTACCAAGTGTATTTTTTCCGAAAGATATTAACATTGCATTTGGAAGAATTTTAAGTCTTCAAAACACATAACTGCTTAAAGAAGATTTACCTTCGGAAGAAATGCCATATTTCTTCCGAAGCCAAAATATGCTTCTAAGTACATATGTGTATTTAAAGAACAAATTTCTTCCGAAACCAATTTGACAACCCTAAAAATTATTTTTATTATATTACGTTACGAGCCGCAATAATAATATGTTTAGGATATACGTATGCATGTTTGCATGCATGCCTATATATTAGTAAATTACATATGCATGTATGTTTACACACCCGAAATCCCCACATACGTGTATATATATACAAGTTTTTACGTATGCATGTTTTCCTATGTATACGTATATGAAAAATTTGAGTACATATGTATATATATATTAGATGTTCACACATGCATGATCCTATATATATAAATTGATACGCACGCATACATATATCATATTTTAGTATATATGTTTTGCATGTACATGCATATAAATATTAAAGGTGCAAAAATTGAATTATGTATATAATGCATCTATAAATACATATATGTGTACTTATTGGTACGTGTACATATTTATATATATATATATATATATATGTGTGTGTGTGTGTGTGTGTGTGTGTGTATACACATTAAGAACATGAAATATATATGTTGTGCATTATGTATAATTGTAATCTATTTTCACCTATGCACATACTCAAAAGTACATATATATATATATAACAAAAACTTAAAAATCCTAAACTAACTTTAAACCCAAATTACCACTCGGCTAAACACCACCTGAAACCACCTTCCCATAACACCACCCGATAACAACCATCACCACCTTATCCTACCACCTAATTATTCATGTAACTAAGCTATCTTACCCCACTTTGCTTCCTCCCCAAAACTGCCACCCATGCACCCGATTTTCTTGCTTTCACACCACCAAACCGCCACCACACCACCCAACTCGCCACCTTGCTTTCACACCTTAGAAACCGCCACCTTCATACCTCCAAATTCGGTTCATTGAACCCAAAGATATAGATAACTTGATAAAGCTTCCTTAAAGTCAAAACATTAATGAATTTCATCATTTCAAAGGAATGGAGGTGGCAATTCCTTGGAGGTCCTCGGCCACCTTGCATCCAAGTTTCCATAGTCACCAAAAATGTTATCATTAAGTCAACACCTATGTGGACATCTAAGTTAGCAAAACAACTAATCAAAAGCCATCATATCTTCTTCTTCATATAATCCTCGGTCACATAGCCACCACCACACTTTCAAAGTTACCAACCAAGTATCCCAAACCATCACATTCCTCTCTAAAGCCTTCGGTTTTCTTTCTTGGAACCCCTTACAACAACCGCACCCCACAACCGCATAAACATCCTCTTCATCTACTCGATCGAGCTACACAAAACACTTTACATAACCACCATCACTCGTGATACACAAACAAGTTGCAATCACCACAGCTCCCCACCTCTCGGCCCCCTCTAACAACCACCAACAACCACGTACCACCAGCACCTACCACCACCATCCACGACCTGTACCACCTTGTCTCGGACTCAAGGAGCTAAAACATCATCAAGTTCATCATCAAAAGGTGATAAAGGTTTTGTTACATATATGTTACAAAACATATATATACATACATATTGATATGCATGTATATAAAAGGCTTAACCACCAAAACCAATTTTGGGAAGCTTTAATCCATGAATCTTGAGTAATGAGTTTCCAAAACTCAGGAACTTATGATTTAAAAAGACATATTTTAATTTTACAAAATATATATCATAATTATTTAAGAAAAATCAAATAAATATTAAATGAAAGCGAATGTGGGAATAAACATTAAAAAATTCTTGTTTTTATACTTAAATATTAAACTGGAAACTTTGATAAAGTTTTGATAAGTGAAATAATTTATATAAATTATTTTATAAAGGAAAATAGAAGAAAATATCAAAAATAGAAATAAGTTCGGGAAAATTCTAATAAATTTACAGAATGATCCTTTTGAGGTATAAAAGCCTCTAGAATTATTTCAGAATTTTTTTCTATCATAATTAAGATATGAATTTTTATATTATCTGTAGTAAATAAATCAGAATAAATATTTAAAATAAATAATAAATTCTGATAAAATCATAGATGTAACATTAAATACGAAGCTACAGAATATATAGTTTTCATAATTTTTTAAGTAGTATAAGTATTTTTACTAAATATTGCAATTATTGTAAAAATTACAGAAACTGGTATGTTATGATTTGGACTTTGAGATAATTATATGATGTTTGTTTTTTTATAAAAGGTCTTCTGTAAAATTTTGGGAATTTATGAAGGATAGAAGCTATTTTAACCAATTATGGGAATATTATAAAGTTTATAAAAAATAAGCTGTTTGGATTTGGATGCTATAAAAATTAGGAGATGTTACTGATTTTTAGGATAAGATTCTATAAATTTTTGATGATTTTTAGACAGCAATAGGTATTTTGATAATTTATGAGGAATTTGGACTAATTATGTATAAATAAATTGTGGAATGTTTTTGTGGTAACATTATTGGTAGAACTTCAAAAGATACTTACATCTGAGGTTCTAAAAATTCTAAAGAAAATTTTGTCTGACACTGTGAACTGTTTCGTTAGGTTCAAGTGAGAAGACACGGTGAGTTCATAGCCCCATTTTCAACCGTTTGATATTCAGTAAAGTTTTGGGGGAAAAAGTATACTATTGGGTTGATGTATTATTTTGAAAATATTTTTGTTTGCTTACTATCATTTGCGACACAACCATTTGTTCGAATGAGGAACCGGTCAATAATATTGGTAGCGCTACTTAGGAGAATATTTGCACTAACCGGATGAGGGTTACTGCTATTTTCCTGCATCTAACCGAATGGGGGTTAGGATGTAATATTATCTGATTTTGTGATTATTTCGTGACAGTATGATTATGTTGTGAGCAGGCTTGGTTGTAATTGATACATCAACAAAATATTTTGTCTGGATTAAACCTATGTTCTTACCAACATTTTTGTTAACTGGTTTTAGTATACTTTTTCAGGAAACAATGAGTAACACTTTTGACCTTAGCTTTGAAGTGCATAATGGTTGGGGAGAAGTGGTAGGAAGGGTTTGTGTCACATTAACTGTCAACATTGTTGATGGTAGTGTGTATGTTGATGCACACTTCCACCGTATCTGAAGACATGTTGTAGTTTAATGATGTAGTAATAAGATTATATCTAATTTTAGAATCTATGTATAAGATGTAATCACGAATATTATGAATAAATGCATGTCCTACTTTCTTTAATATTTGTTCCGCTATAATTAATGTACTCGGATAAAGCAAGTCACACCCAAACCGCATTTCACGCTTTCGCCGGGATGTGACAACCAAATACTCTTCGGAAGAGAAATTGCTTAGTAATTTTTCTTCCGAAGCCATTTTTTCACTAAGCTTAGGAATATCTTCCGAAGTCAAATCTGGCTTTGGATGATTTTCACAAATATTCCGAAGACAAATTACCTTCGAAAGAATCTCAACTTCTAAGAAAACTTTTTGGGCACTTTATCAGAGGTGGGACCGACATTCGGACTTCAAAGTTTATCATTTTGCATTAACTTTGTATCAAGTCCATTTCATATAAACATACCTAATGGTTCCCCCCTCTTTCACTTTCTTCTTCATCTACAACCTTTCTAAACCTAAAATCCCATTCACCGCCTTTGTTCATATCTCTCTTCTCCTTAAAGCTACTATAAATGGCCAAACTTGACCGTAGAAACCAACCAGATTTCTCCATACAGCTTCACAGATAATATAATCAGGTTGCTCTGTTAAACTCTGAGAAAGATCCAAGTTTCTCAAAGGTTTGTCGCTTTCTTTCTCTATCAAACTACTTTACCTCCTTACCATTAATCCTGCACTCTATAAGAATCATCTTTTAGATTTTTGGAGGACCTACCAAGAGGTCACCATGGATGGGGAGAAGGCACTGTCTACCATAGTACAGGGGAGGGCACTGTTCATCACTCCAGCCTCCATTAACTCATACTTACAGTTGGATGATAAAGGAGGTGAGATGTCCTTTCCAAAATTTGTTGTAAATTGTTCTTTTGAGTAGATGGGTTATGAAGGGGACTTCTCAGTTAGAACCTTCAAGAAAGGGAAGGTTTCTTCTAAATGAAAGTACCTCCTATATGGTATTATTCACAGTTTGTCTAATAAACATGGAGGATGGGACCAAATTCCAAAGGATCTCTCTTTTATTGTTCATGGAATGGTTCATAGGGTATTATCAATTTATATATACTAATTTGCTTGCAAACTTGGACTCCTTAGAGTATTACATGTTTCCTAGATATGTCCAGCACATTCTCAACTGTGAACTGGGCTCACAGTTGAGGGGAACATGTAATATTCTTAAATTGGGATAGATAAAGCCCGGCATCTTCAAAATAATAAGAAAGCCTACTGTGGACTTCTCAGGGGTAGAAACAGCCCTGGTCCTAAAAATGTTAGAGCTCATTGCTCAAGGTGGCCACCTAGCAGCACCAGTAGTGTGGAACACACACCTTCCACTTCAACACCATCTACACAGCCACAAACAACCCTCACCTACCAAAGAAGATCCAAATGAACCCCTGCACATGTTATTCAACCTGTGCAGGCTCCTATATCACCACCTATATAGGAAGAAGTGGACACCGGAGCTCCCACTTCTCCTGAGGAGCAAACCACTCTCATCTCACCAAGAATCAGCCATGAGGTTCCTCATGCTTAGGCTGATGAGTTGTAAATGAAATACATGGGTGGAGGTATGATGCTAAAAGAAGAGCCCTCACACTGCATAGAGTTCAAGGACAGCAAGAGGTCTTCAACTTTCAGACCTTGAACTACTATGACAGCCTTTCTCTAGTCAATATGTCACTTGCCAACCCAAGTCAACATAGGCAAACTGACATATTGGTTGAGAGAATTCAAGATAGGATCATGGAAGAACTCGGATATAGAAGAAGACAATCGCAAGTAGGAAATGTCATTAGTCAACTGGATATTGAGGTGGACTTCAAAGGGGAAACCTTAACTGAAGGCCCAGTAACTTAACCTGTGAGCATTGTCATAGAGTCAATCACTTAAACAAGATCATGTACCATCAGTGAGGCACCAATTGGTGAAGGTGTTTCACAACCTCTCTCTGGCCAGAGCCTGATTACTAAATCAGGCAATGAAGGCCAAAGCTCTCTCTACCCTGAGTCACCGAGGCCTGTGAGTGACAAAGAGAAAAGGAAACTGACTCCTAAGGATATTGAGGAGGAGGAAAGAGAAAGGAAGAGGAAGCTAAGGGGAGAGAGTTTAGCTGGTTCCTTAAGCTTCATGGAAGCTGCAATCAGGACGGCCCCCAGGCCAAACACTCAAGATGATGAGTTGAGGGCTGCCAGATTAAACTATCTGGGAACTAGGAACTACAACATTGATGAATTCATCTCTCTTCCCTTAGAAGAGTTAAATGAACTGGCAGACTTAGAGCTTACCAAAGAGAAGAAGGAGGCAGAGGATGCAGAGTTGCTCTTCAGAGTCAAAGAAGGAAGAAGACAAAAGAGACTATACAAGAATGCTCCTTCTCTCTCCCCAGTTCATGAAAGGCCCGAGAGAGAGGTTGTGGCAGCTGAACCACCTCAGGTGGACAAAGAAGCTGATAGACAAAACATGATCAGCTACCTGAGTACCAAAGGTCTCTACCAGGAATCTGCACTTCTTCTCCTCTCTTATGAATACATTGAATTTGAGTACCTTAAGCAGCTTGAATAACAGTTCATAAATGAACAAAAAGCTGCTAAGATAAAGATAAGGGAGAAGCTGTAAAGTCAAAGGCCATCATCCAAAAAGCCAAAAGAAGTCTGTTGACAAACAATGGATGATGAGCTTCTTGAAGCTATATGGATTTTCCGAAAGAAGGCTTGGTCCAATGTATCTATCCACTATGGATGAGCACATTAGAGTGATCAAGCAGAAGATTAGAAGGAAGAGCTTGGGGACTTGCATTCTCCACCAAGCCAAGCTCCTCCTAAGGTTGAAGTTAAGGTTGAACCACAGACAACACAACCTGGACCTTTAGCTGCTTCACAGCCTACTTCATCTTCTGATCCACAGTAGGGTTCTACTCTATTTCCTTCTAAACCTGTGAGGGAAGAGGACCCAGTTGAGAGAAGCATGACAGAACAACCTAATACTCAAGACCAGCCCTCTCAGTTAAAACTCCAAAGAGGAAGAAAATGATGGCTATAAAGAAAGTATCCAAGAAGACAAAGATATCCACTTCCAGACCTCAGGATGAGTCAGAAAATCCTAAGGAAATGCAACAAAAGGCTGATCAACCAACTCCTACTCTAGTACAGCCTCTTGCAGTTGGAAGACCCATCTTATCTTGGACTTTTGCTGCTAGTCCAGACAGATGGTATGTCATCAGAGATCAAGGTGGTCAAGATGTCTACTTCTGGCAAGACATACTTGATCTACCTCTACATGATCTTCATGACATAAGAAGATACTATAAAAGTCTGACTGATCCTGACCAGATGATGAAGAAAGGAATGGCCTTGATCCTAATGAGGATTATCAACTAAAGACCAATCTTCTCTATTTTGGTAGCATCAGCCTAAGGGGAGTTTGTAAGGTTTATATAGAGGCTGATGCAACCAAAGCAACCAAATGGCTTCATGCATGCATGCACCAAGTACCAAGTAGAACTACTACGGAAGTTTTATACTTTGCATGAAAATTATGCTAAGTACAAAATCTTTTAAAGCTAAAAGTTCATGCGGAAGCTTTATACTCTGCATAAGAATAACTCTAAGTATAAAAGCTTTCGAAGCCAAAAGACCAAATCTTCCAAAGCCAAAGATGAAGTCTTCAAAGACAAAGTCTTCCGAAGCCAAATGAAGTGAAGACTGATTTCTTCCAAAGACAGAGATCAACATGCTTTCTTTAATGTACTTTTGCATAATGCTGACCAACTTTTCGCTGTAACTCTAAAGACTCACCAACTTGCATAAGTTGGTGAAAAGGTCCATACTTATGTAACTGTATATTGAGGTCTTTGTCTGTAACTTTCTACTTTATGTACATTTATCCTTTTGTACTATATTAGGATGAGAGCTATGACATATCATAGTCACTAATCAAAAGACAATCTGCCTTTTGACTCTACATTAACTTTATTGTCTTTCAATGTTCCAACCAGCTTTTCAAGTATAGCTGGTTGTAGGATGTAGTATAAAGTATCTTAATGTCTTGTAACTTATCTTTATGCATTGTAACTCTTGTAAGAGAACTTGAGATTAATATACATCATCCTTGAAAACCTTATATATATTGTCTTTAAGTTCTGTCTCTTTGCTTACTTGTGTTCTTTGCATCCTACTTTTAAACCCTGGTTCCCTATTTGATATGTTAAGTGCTTTAACACTCATCAGCTGCCAAAGTTCAAGCGGCTCATTCCTAAAGCTCAATGTGGTCATATCGTTTCTAGATATGGCCATATGTAGACCAGAAACAGGTTTATAAACCTAGTACACTCTATTTCCAACATAACTTCATTTCTCTAAAAATCCTAACTTCGTTCAAACCGATGCATGCAAAAGGTATATATATATATATATTGTCACACCCTCAATTTCCACGAACGGGGTTTTACCGTCAGGCGTGTGACATAACCAGGATCTCAGATAAGCATCAGTTACACCAAACGACTCGATAATTACAAATCATATAAGTTGCTTAATTTTTATGAAACAAACCAAATATATTTAAGTATTGCGGAAGTGAAAACAGGAAAACATTTAACAACAGTTCTGGAACACGCAAACACGCGTCCAATCCAATTTATGTAAAGTACATGAAATTAAATCTTGAAAACAGTTTGTGATGAACGCGGTATGACATGCAGTGGATGTTGTGCTTCTAAACGTGCCACCTCATTGTCCTGAGAGAAAACATGCAAAAGTCAGTACGAGACTGGTGAGTTCACAGGTTTATCAGAAAACAGTAAGTATCAGTAATGAAATTCCCGGATTTTGTAATCAAAGCATATAATGGGTAGCTAGTTCATAATGATCACTATGTGTACGAAGTCGCGACCGAGCTGACATGCAATCAAATAATAAAGTAGGCCCTGCTGTGGATTCCCTACCACAACACAGTAAAACAGTATAACCGTTCACCCGTTTGACCAGCTAGCGCGACTAGCCTGGGCGGGGTATGTCAATCCCAGTAGATCTACTAACAATCACCTCGCTACTTACGTATTAACGGTCCGAAGGGCAAAGTATACAAACATAGTATCATGTATATGCAGTATCACAAAAATCCAATGTAATGTAACGTTTATAAAAACAGCATGTTTATCTCCCCCAAAAATAGTATAAAGTAAAAGTGGGGCTGTAAACTCACTTGGCGTATAAGTATTTATATAAGATGATTGAATAGGATAATATTTGATGTTCCAATAACTCCTTCACGAGGTACCTAAACATATATATATATTTTAAGTTTTAGATTAATATTAAGGTTTAACGATTAAACGCGAACTAGGGTTTCGATAAGAATCTGGGGTTTTTATTAGTAATACGTTTTTAACGTATTCATTTATGTTTCAAATTCAATTATCATGATAAAATTTCATTTAATAATGCCCATTAATATTGTAAAGATTTTATTGTTTCAAGTTCAATGTTTACATAAGTAAATAAAAAAAGAACTCATTTGCATCAACATATAAAGTTTAAATATAAGTTTTGAATAACCATTTTAAGTTAACTATGACTTTAAAAGAATAACGTTCGAACCGAAATAATATATTCGTTGAAACCCATTTTTAATAGGATTTAACCAAGAATAATATTTTTAAAGTGTTTTTAAAACAATTATTTAATTTCTAAATTAATAGAAAAATCCAGAAAATTATTTGGTGCCTAAAAATATAAATAAAGTTTATAAGAATTATTTTTATATTTAATAAAAAATTTCTAAAATAAAAATATGGCTGAAAATCCTTTTAAAAAATATTTGAAGGTCCCCGGGTTCGAACCCGGGACCTCAAGTGTAGCAAGGGAGCACCGAACCAGTAGACTAAGGCATCCAGCCGCAATAGCCTTTGGTCCCCAAATTGTTTTAACCCATCCCAACAGAACCCCCATGAACCCTAATTTCGATTGGGTCAAATTGATCCCCAATTCGATGTTAATCCCAACCGAATCCATGGGGCTTTAATCCCCACTTAAAATCAACGTGTGGGTGTGTTTAATTACCAGAATGGTGTCGATTTGATGATTAACAGACGAAGAACAGGTCACGGGTGGTGGTAGTGATCGAACGCGATGTCTGTGTGTGTTTGTGACAACCCGAAAATTTTTTTAATTTAATATAATATTTAAGTGAATTTACAATTTGTTTTTTATTATTATTATTGATAATAATAAAAATAATAATAATAATAACAATAATAATATTATTATTAAAAATAATAATGTTAATAATGATAATAATAATAATAATGAAAATATTATTATTATTAATAATAATAAATTATAAAAATTATTAAACTTAATTTAAGTCCAAGGGGGTGGTTTGTAATTGTTGAAACTTGTTTTAAAACTCTTATACATGAAATAATAAGGTTCTAAAACCCCAGGGACCATTTGTGTAAATTCTAAAACCCAACCCCCCGACCCACTGTTCCCCGTCGGTTTCTTCCTCCGGCGAAGTCTCCGGCGAGACCAAAACACCAAAATGACACGGTTTTGACCCAATCAATCATTCCCGACATGTTTTCGTGGGTGATTCGAACCTAACCCACACACCAATTTGAATAATGTGATCGATCTGTTACCTAACCCACTAAACCCGATTGTCGGCCGACCCACTCACGAATTCGAGCACTAAATGTCTGCAATAATGCAATAAAATAAACCAAAACGATCCTATAAATGTTCCTAAACTACTATCAATTTCAATTGCACCTGTAAACACACAGAAACCTCAATTCGATCTCTTTCTCCTCCGCTACCTGCAACTTAGTTGACAGTGGTCTTAGAGGCATTATAAACCAAAATTGAAAGGGGGCTTTGCACCAAGATCATCCCATGAAGCTACCCACAAAGTTAATTGGATTAAAATCATTATTTGAACCTCAATTGAGCTCGGTCTCTGTCGCGGCTGTTCATCGAGGTGTTTCACTCCAGAACAACACCGTTTAGGTAATTAAATACATGTATATGTTCGATTCTTCATGGGGATCAAAAGCCCCATGAATATAATTGATAACAGATTCGAAACAATGATCAATTTGATTGAATTCGAATTAGGGTTCTAAAGGTTTTGGGGATTGAATGCGGGTAGTATTTAAAAGTAATTGGAACCAGTTTATACCGCGGCTGCGGCCTTGGTTCACTGGTTCCCTGGTTACCTGCAAACTGTGAGGTCCCGGGTTCGACCCCGGGGACCCTCACTTATTTTTTAAGGCCTTTTGAGTATTTAAAAATATGTAAAAATTCCTAAAAATTATAAAAATAAATTTTATAAACGTTCTTATTTTAAAGGCATTCAAGTAATTTTCTGTGAAATTTAATTAATAAAAACTCTTTAGTAGTTTTATAAAATATTATTTATAAATCTTATATATAGTCATTTTTATAAAAATAAGATCCTAAATAATAATTTAATTTATTATTTGTACATATGGATAACAAAATTAATAATTAGATAATTTATATTATCTATTGAATATAAATCTATTATGTTATGATTATTAATTATTGAACATAATTAAATAATTTATATTATGTTTTATCGTGTAAATATGTTTATAATAATATGTTATTATTTATTATTTATACATAATCTATGTTTAATTATAATAACATTACCATATAAATATAATGTTTAGACGATTTGTGTATATTTATAAACTTTGCTATTAGATTTTATAAATTAAATTATGAAATATTAAAGTATTTTATTTGTGTTTTAAACATGATAAACATAAATTAGATTTTATAAATTAAATTATAAAATCTTACAAAATTAAATATAAACTTACATGTTTAAATAATATCTATAATTTACTTAGAATATAATGATATGTTAAAATCATTATTAAATTAATTAAATTTTATAAAATATATAAATATATCTTTAGTTATTAATGAATTAACAAAGATAATAAAATGATTTACTTATATGTTTATAACAAATCCTCGAGAACCAAACCTTAGATCGGTTGAACGCCAGGTTCAAGATCTAACTTATTAGGTTATGGATTTGTAACTATTTACTTATGTGAATTATAATTCCTTAGCAGGAATTTACTAGCTTGTCAACACCACACACAAGGACTGAGGTGAGTTCATAACTATTCCCCTTTTTAATCATTTAAATATTTTGGGGCTGGAATACATGTTGTAATTGAAATTACAAATTATTTTTGTGTATTATGTTAAATAATAATTTGATCACATTTATGATTACATATGGTTATTATGAAAATCCTTCTCTGTATACTGGACTATAAATAAGCAGGGATCTTTTGGATAGTACTATCGGGGAGTGACTTACCCCCACAAAGGTATGGACATGTGATCCATATCAGATGCACAAAGATCTTGTTGTCATTTGGGATGACTGTTTCTGTAGTGAGAAGGCAGATGTGCACTTTATATAGTTTGCATTATAGTTCTACATACAACCCATATGAGGATAAATGTAAAGGAGGATTTGCTCCCTCTGATTTGAAATTATTATGAAAATATAATATACACATAAAAGGATAATAAACTAAGTGACATGGACAAATTCAATGTGAAGGATTTGTTGGGCTTGTACTTAGTAGGTATGTGGGATAGCGGGTTCACCTTATTAAAAAGGGTTCCGACAGGCTATTCATATACCGGTGAGTAAATTAAACTCACACTTTTTCTATAAATCCTATTTGATGATAACTGATGATTTATCACTATGTTTTACTTACCTGTGAACTCACCAACCCTGTGTTGACACTTGATTTACATGTATTCTCAGGAATCTATTAGGAGCTTTGGACGAGCACGTAGGATCATATAAGAGCTCCAGATACATATGGTTATTAACAAGACATGATTAGAAGTATTGTTAAGAAACAATATATATATTTATTTCCGCTGCGTATAATATATCTAATGCTCTGAATAATAATGGATTGGTTATCTAAAACTTATCATATAGATAACTGCATCTCATGTGTAACTACTGTGTTCGATCCTGTTTGCTCACCCCTCCGTGATAGATTCCAGACCCGGAATTTGAGGGTGTGACAGTGTTTTATTGAAAAGGAATGGTGCAATCGATCAGTAGCAGATGGAGGTTCATTATACTCAGTTAATTTGTCGATTATTGGTGTTAGTGGTGTTCGTGGCCCATTTGTGTGGCCGAAATTGAGGGTGGTCGGTTTGGTGGAAATCGCACTACCATTTTTAAAATTGAAAGGTGGCCCGGGTTCGATTTCACCACAAGATTGTGTCGGGAACTTTAATTAGGTCCAAACCGCGTTCGTTTCAGGTGTTGGGGGGTCGCCGGAGTTGGCCGGAGAGTGGCCGGACGGGGAGAAGAAAGGGCGACGGGCGGGGGGTGGGTTTAAAAGAAAAATTACACATTTGGTCCCTGGGGTTTTGTATTCTTATCATTTTATGCAGAAAACTTTTTAAAATAAGTTTTAAAATTTGCATTTTAACCCCTTAAGCTTTTTAATTCTTATAAAACAATATTATTATTATTATTATTATTATTATTATTATTATTATTATTATTATTATTATATTATTATTATTATTATTATTATTACAAAATAGTAAAATGAATTAATTCGCGATAAATGGAGAAAGTTAATTTTAATAGTATTAACCGAAAAAAAATTCGGGTTGTCACATTATCCCTTTGTTGCAGGAATTTTCGTCCCGAAAATTAAAACACTAGGGTTAACAAACTAGTGATGAGCAACAGGTCAGTTATCCAGAACATAGACGCGCTAGGTTTTTTTTTGATGGTTTCTTAAGAAATAGAGGTCTGATCTTTGAACAGTTGTGGGTACTTCTTCTTCATCTGATCTTCGCGTTCCCAGGTAAATTCTGGTCCACGCTTAGAGTTCCATCTAACACGCACAATGGGAATTTTGCTACGCTTTAGTGTTTTTACTTCTCGATCCATAATCTCTACTGGTTCTTCAACGAAACGAAGTTGTTCATCGATTTCCAGTTCTTCCAATGGAACAACCAGTGATTCATCAGTAAGACACTTCCTTAGGTTTGACACATGAAACACATTGTGTATTCCACTGAGTTCGTCAGGTAGGTTCAGTTGATAAGCCACCGGGCCAATCCGTTTGACAATCTCAAACGGCCCCACGTACCTAGGGTTTAGTTTCCCGCGTTTTCTAAAGCGTATTACACCTTTCTAGGGTGAGACTTTCAACAGTACTTTGTCACCAACCTGAAACTCCAATGGCTTACGACGCTTGTCAGCGTAACTCTTTTGTCGATCACGTGCTGCTGCCATACGGTTACGAATTTGCACGATCTTCTCAGTCATTTCGTGCACAAGTTCAGGTCCTGTAAGTTGGCTTTCTCCTACTTCTGCCCAACAGATAGGAGATCGGCACTTACGTCCATACAGTGCCTCAAATGGAGCTGCCTTGATCGAGGTGTGATAACTGTTATTATAGAAGAACTCAACCAACGGTAAATGAGTTTCCCAGCTGCTGCCAAAATCGATCACACGGGCTCGCAACATATCTTCCAATGTCTGGATCGTACGCTCGCTTTGACCATCAGTCTGCGGGTGATACGCAGTACTCATATCCAGCCGTGTTCCCAATGATCGTTGTAATGATTGCCAGAAGTGAGAAGTGAACCGAGCGTCACGATCAGAAATGATAGATATCGGCACGCCATGCCCAGAGACTATTTCCCTTAAATAGATACGTGTCAGCTTCTCCATTCGATCAGTCTCTCAGATTGCCAGAAAGTGTGCGGATTTCGTTAAGCGATCTACTATAACCCAAATGGTATCGCATCCGCTGGGAGTCCTAGGTAACTTCGTGATGAAGTCTATTGAGATCTGCTCCCATTTCCACACTGGAATTTCCAGTTGTTGGAGTAAACCGAATGGTCTCTGGTATTCCACCTTAACCTTGGAACAAGTTAGGCATCTGCTTACGTATGTGGCTATCTCCGCCTTCATTTTCAGCCACCAGTAAAATTCTTTCAGGTCCTGATACATCTTGTCTGAACCTGGATGGATCGAGTAACGTGACTTATGATCTTCATCCATTATCAGCTCTCGCAAGTTCCCGTACTGTGGTACCCAGATCCGTTTCATAAAATAACGGATTCCATCAGCTTTAATCTCCAACTGTTTCTCCATGCCTCGCATGGATTCTGCTTTCAGATTCTCCGTCTTCAAGGCCTCAGATTGAGCAGCTTTGATTTGCACTGGTAGGTCAGAGTGGATAGTCATTTGTAATGCGCGCACCCGAGAGGGCATCGGCTACCACATTAGCCTTACCCGGATGGTACTTGATCACACAGTCATAATCATTGAGTAATTCTAACCATCATCGTTGCCGCATGTTCAGTTCCTTCTGATCATATATGTGCTGAAGGCTTTTATGATCTGTATAGATCGTGCACTTGGTTCCATATAGATAGTGCCTCCAGATCTTCAAGGCAAACACTACAGCTCCCAGTTCCAGATCATACGTTGTGTAATTCTTCTCATGCACCTTGAGCTGTCTAGATGCATAAGCTATGACTTTGTCACGTTGCATTAATACACACCCCAAACCCTGGATGGATGCATCACAGTAAACAACAAAGTCATCAGTTCCTTCTGGTAAGGCTAGGATTGGTGCGCTGCAGAGTTTGTCTTTAAGTGTCTGAAACGCTGTTTCC
This sequence comes from Flaveria linearis, assembly GCA_024085815.1. NCBI lineage: Eukaryota > Viridiplantae > Streptophyta > Magnoliopsida > Asterales > Asteraceae > Flaveria > Flaveria linearis. The sequence continues at coordinate 74,400 of JABSNV010000434.1, read as the reverse complement.
TCTTTGCTGCCCCACTTGTAAATTGTTCCCTTATGAGTTAGGGCAGTCAAAGGTTGCGCCAATTTTGAAAATCCTTCGATGAACCTCCGGTAGTAGCCAGCCAAACCAAGGAATTGTCACACCTCAGTAGGCGTCTTTGGTGCCGGCCAATCCTTGATTGCTTTAATCTTTGAAGGATCAACATGTATACCTTTATCATTCACCACATGCCCAAGAAATTGCACTTCACGCAGCCAGAAGTCGCATTTTGAGAACTTCGCGTAAAGCTGTTCATTCCTCAATAGTTCTAGTATGGTCTTCAAATGTTCCTCATGATCTTCCTTATTACGGGAGTAGATTAGTATGTCATCAATGAAGACAATGACAAACTTATCCAAATAAGGTTTGCAGACATGGTTCATGAGGTCCATGAAACTGCTGGGGCATTGGTTAGCCCAAAAGGCATTACGGTGAACTCGTAGTGCCCATAGTGAGTTCGGAACGCAGTCTTGGAGATGTCTTCCTCTTGAACCCTCAACTGATGATAACCTGATCTCAAGTCAATCTTAGAATAGTAGCTAGATCCTTGCAATTGGTTGGACAAGTCATCAATGCGTGGAAGTGGATACCTATTCTTGATTGTCACCTTGTTCAGTTCGCGGTAGTCAATACACATCATGAAGGTTCCATCTTTCTTTTTAATTGTCACACCCTCAAATTCGGGTCTGGAATCTATCACAGAGGGGTGAGCAAACAGGATCGAACACAGTAGTCACACATGAGATGCAGTTATCTATATGATGAATTTTAGATAACCATTATTATTCAGAGTATTAAATTTCATGCGTAGCGGAAATAAAAGATAGATTGTTTCTTAACAATACGTCTAATCATGCCTTAATGATAACCAAAATGTATCTTGAGCTCTTATATGATCCTACATGCAGGTCCATAAGCTCCTAGTAGATACCTGAGAATACATGTAAAATCAAGTGTCAACACAGGGTTGGTGAGTTCATAGGTGAGTAAAACATATTTGATAAATCATCCATTATCATTCAAGGAAGGGTTTATTGTAAAAGTGTGAGTATAAACTACTCACTGGTGTGTAACACCCCGAAAAGTCAAAACGGGTCAAATGGATTAGAGGCTTATTAATGGGCATTTAATAAAAGAAGGCAAAAGGATTATGGGCTAGGTGGGGTTCGTGGGCAAGATTAAGGCCCATAACAAGCCCTTAACCTGCCCAAGACACCACCATCTTCTCATTCCAACCCTAACAACAAAGAAATTCGTAGAGAGAGAAAGTAGAGAGAGAAAGTGCAAGAAACTTAAGATTTGGAGCTTCTAAGATCAAGGGATTGAAGATCTGGGTGTTTATGCATCAAATCTTAAAGAAAGGAGCAACAAACAAGGTAAGAATCAACCTCTAAGACCTTCTGTAGATCAAACCCGGATTCTAGGGTTTTGGGGTTTTGAAAAGTTTAAAGAAACATATAAAGGTCGAATTTTTACGTATGAAAACGTGTAAAAATCTTAGATTTGGCTTCATGGAAGGTAAACTAAGGATTTGGACGTAAAAAGTTAAGATTTTGGGTTAAAAACGGGCTGGATCTGAGTTTTTATTCATCCAGCGAAACTGGGCCCCGATCCAACGAAACTGTGAGTTAATCCAGCGAAACTGTGCACTCATTCAGCGAGACTAGGAGAATTTCCAGCGAAACTACAGTTTCACACTAGCGAAACTACAGTTTCGCCGGGAATCTCGCTAAGACCCAGACTGACCCATATACTTCGCGAAAGTAGGAAATTCCAACGAAAGTTGGGCGCTCAAGGCAGTGAATCTGTCTAGCGAAACTAGCAGAAGTGCTGCCCAGCGAAACTGCTGGCGAAACTGCAGTTTCGCTGCAGCGAAACTGTGGGCGAAACTATGAAGAAAATGACGTTTTGTGTATTAACTTTCGTGCAGCTAGAGTGTTTGGACTATAGCTTAAGTAACTTAGGATTGAAGTTATTTGCTAAGTTCAGGTGAGTTTTAGATCCCCTTATTTAAACATTTTTCCTTGTTTTTGGGGCTATTATGCATAGTAAACATAAGGTTTTCAAGATAAGGATTTCAAGGTGTTTTAACAAGGAAATACATTTTTCTAAAGCAAAATTTGACACTTAAATAGCTCAAAATAATTTTCGGGCGCGCTGACCTGGCAGCCCAGCCCCAGCCAGGGGCGTTGCCCCTTGGACCCCACTAGGGGCTGCTGCCCCTAGGACCCCGCTGTCAGGGGCTGCCGCCCCCGAACCCCGCTGTCCCGCGGTGGGTCGGTTACCTGTTATGATGACTAGTACTTGGTATGTTGTGTACTTAATAAGCTAAGTATTAGATATATTAAGTGAAAAATAATACTAATGAGAAGTGGAACTTAGCGAATGTTACCCACGGGCCCGTTTGATGATGAAAGTCTTACAAGCACTATGATAGACTTCACTTATGTGTGAGTCTGATGTATGATGATGGATCCGTATTCATGAGCGGGCTATGTGCCTGCTAGTGTGGATCAACTGTCGGGGGAAACTACCATGAAGATGTGTACCGACGGGGATCGATCGACCGTCGGGGGTAGCGACCATGGATAACGTGTACCGACGGGGATTGACATTCGTTGTCAATCAACATGGAGAGTTTGCTTTGTGCAAACCTCACCGATGATGAAGTAAAACGAAATGAAAGAATAAAAGATAATGAACGTGCCTAATGTGATGCAAGTAATGTTTGTGGTATGATGTATGCGTGTTCGTTATATGAAAGGATAAAAGATTTTACTTTCTTACTTATATAAAACTAGAACTCACTCAGCGTGGCTGACTTTTTATGTATAATAGTGGGCAGGTAGGCGCTGATGCTGAGGATGGCACCACGGAGCTACTTGGGAAATATGGATGGCATTCCTATTAATGAAGTCTTTATTGTAATTAATGAACAAGGATTATGTTTTGTTTACCTTTAAAAGACAAATGTATGAGTACAATGGGGTTTCTAAGTCTTTAACGAATGTTTAATTATTTTCCGCTGCAATGTTTGTTATTGAACTGAATTTATGCTATGAATTGCCAACTGTGAGGTTTCCTGGGAATGGGGCCTTACATGGTGTCACTTTGTATATGAATAGCCTGTCGGAACCCTTTTATAAGGTGAACTCCCTATCCCATATACTTACTAAGTACAAGCCAACAAATCCTTCACATAGGATTTGCCCATGTATCAAAGTTTATTTGTATATGAATAGCCTGTCGGAACCCTTTTATAAGGTGAACTCGCTATCCCAAATTCTTACTAAGTACAAGCCAACAAATCCTTCACATAGGATTTGCCCATGTATCATAGTTTATTTTCCCTTTTCCTTTTTATGTGTATATTATGTTAGTTATAATAATTCAAATCAGAGGGCGTGAATCCTCTCTTTACATTTATCCTCATATGGGTTGTAAGTGGAACTATAATTGCAACTTTACATAGTGCACATCAAATCTGCCTTCTCACACCAGAACAGTCATCCTGAATGACAATAAGATCTTTGTGCATCTTGGTAAGGACCACATGTCCAAACCTTTGTGGGGGTAAGTCACTCCCTGATAGTACTATCCAAAAGATCCCTGCTTGTTTATAGTCCAGTATACAGAGAAGGATTTTCATAGTAACCATATGTAATCATAAATGTGATTCAATTATTATTTAACATAATACACAAAATAATTTGTAATTTTAATTACAACATGTATCAATCCCCAAAATATTTAAATAATTAAAAAGGGGAACAGTTAAGTATGAACTCACCTCAGTCCTTGTGTGGTATTGATAAACTAGTAAATTCCTCCTAAGGAATTATAATTCACATAAGCAAATATTTACAAATCCATAATCTAAATAAGTTAGATCTTGAACCTGGCGTTCAATTGATCTTTGGTTTGGTTTTCGTGGATTTGTTATAAAAATATAACTAATCATTTAATTATCTTTGTTAATTCTTTAATAATTAAAGATTTATATTTCATAAAATTTGATTAGTTAATAATGATTTTAACATATCATTATATTCTAAATAAATTGTAGACATTATTTAAACATGTAAGTTTATATTTAATTTTTGTAAGATTTTATAAATATTTAAATTTATAAAATCTAATTTGTGTTTATCTTATAATAATTAATCCATAATTAATAATATAGTGTCTATTAATAATTTGATGATTTAAATTATTATTTAAAATCCATTTTTATAAAAATCCCATTTACAACATTTGTAATAATTATAAAATAATAAATAAATAAGGTTTTTAAAGAAATAATTTTCCAGAAAATAATTATATAACTTCTAAATAAACAAAGTTTATAAAAATTATTTTTATAATTTTTAGTAATTTTTCTGTTTTTTTTAAAGGCTCAAAAAGGCTTTAAAAAAATAAATGTTGGGGGCCGGATTCGAACCCGTGACCTCCATCCCATAATCCCACACACAAACCAGTGAACCAAAGGCATACAGCCGCGGTTATTCTTGGTTTCAATTACTTTTAACCCATGTTAATCCATTTCCCCTAAATTCGTATAAACCTAATTCGAGTTCGATTCAATTGAACCTAAATCCGAATCTGTTATCAATTATATTGATGGGGCTTTTGATCCCCATGTAATAACGAGTTTATTGGTATGTTCAATTACCTGAATTGATTCGAGATGATGCTCAGATTACACGAAGAACAAGCCGCGACAGGGGGAATTGGTTCGAGGTGCTAGAGAGGATAATAATCTAATTAAACTCGTGTGAAGCTTCTGAGAATGATCACGACCAAAAGCCCCTTATCAATTGAGACTCAATGTGTCGAATTGATAATGTTCCAGTCGGTTGCAGGTCGCGGTATAGGAGAGAATCGAATTGGGTTATTTGTGTGTTTTCAGATGCAATTCAAAGTGATAGTAGTTTAGGATTCTTATAATCGATCATTTGGATTAATTTAATTGCATTATTGCAATGTGTAGTGCGATCGGGATGTGTAAAGTAGCCGAAAGTGAAAGTGGTTGGATTTGTGCGATCGTGAGCTGGATTTGAATCAATTAAAGTGGGGTCATGTGTTCGATTTTTGTTCACGAATCGATTGGGACCGGTTTCGTATTTTATAATTGAGTTTTGAAGGGGTTTTAGGGTCGCCGGAGTTCGGCCGGAGGTCGCCGGAGATGGTGCCGGAAAACCGAGGGGATCGGGGGTTGGGTTTCAGAAATTACAGAAATAGTCCCTGCGGTTTATTTGTTATCATTTTATGTTTTAAAGTTTTAATTTCAAGTTTCACAAATTACACATTCACCCGCTGAACTTTATTATTCTTATTATTATTTCAAAATTTAATAAACTTTTATAAATTACTATTATTATTATTATTGTTATTATTATTATTATTGTTGTTGTTATTATTAACAATATTATTATTATTATTATTATTAATAAAGGAAATATAAAAATCCAAAAGTGTAAAATCACATAATAATAAATCATGAAATTTTCCGGTTGTCACATTAATGAAAAGCACTGGAGCTCCCCAAGGTGAAGAGCTGGGACGTATGAATCCCTTGTCTAACAATTCTTGCAATTGCTTAGACAGCTCTTGTAGTTCGTTCGATGCCAGGCGGTACGGCGCCCGAGTGATCGGAGCTGCTCCAGGTGCTAATTCAATCTGGAATTCCACCTGTTTTTGTGGAGGAAGGCCAGGTAAGTCTTCGGGAAATACTTCAGGGAAGTCCCTCACAACGGGAATATCTTCGATTCGCCTTTCATCCGTCTTTGTTTCAGTAACAAGTGCCAACAAGGCAAGGTGTCCTTTCCTGAGACATTTCTGAGCCTTCAAATATGATATGATGCCGACCACCGCACCCACCTTTTCACCTTCCACTGTAAGAGTTTCATCGTCCGAGATGGGTAACTTGATCAGCTTCTCCTTGCAAACAATCTCAGCACTGTTTTGGGATAACCAATCCATCCTGACTACTACATCGAAGCTTCCTAATGTGACAGGAATAAGGTCTATACAGAAAGTGTGTCCAGATAAGCCTAGTTTACAATTTCTAAACACATGGGTTGTTGTTATCGTCCTACCATCGACTATTTCTATGGTGTACTCAGAAGTCAGGTTAGTAGGTACCATTCCTAGTACTTTGCTAAATTTCATGGATACATAACTTCTATCAGCACCGGATTCAAATAAAACAGAGGCATAACACCCATTAATAGAGAATCTACCAGATACTACAGTAGGGTCGTTTCGAGCCTCACCTGAGCCCATGATGAAGACTCTGCCTCTGCCACCGCCACCACTATTGTTTTTGTCTTTAGGCTTTTCAGTAGCACCACTATTTCCATTCCCTTTTAGCTTTGGACATTCCGTTTTAAAGTGACCGGGTTGGCCGCATTCATAACACCCAGTATGGTTATAATGTTACTGCTGCTGTTGTGGTGCTTTTCCGTGAGGTTTACCCTGCAATCCTTGGTAGCATGCCCAAACTTTCCACACCTCTTACAAGTGTTCCTTGTGCATTGCCCAGTACGATGAAAGTTACATTTATTGCACTTCAGAAGATTTCCGTGATAACCACCCGATTTCCCCATGTCATGAGAAGATTGGGACGGGTTGAACTTCTTGTGTTGAGGTTGATAAGTAGAGGATGAAGAATGCTTTCCGCTGGCAGATGGTTCCCATTTCCTCTTGTTATTGTGGAAACCAGATGTAGCATCACGCGAGGGCAGTTTACCCTGCGTGACAGCCTGGTCAGTCAACTTGTGGGCCAGTTGGACAGCTTTCTGAATGGTAGTTAGTCTAGCAGTGGTGACCATACTCTGGATTTCAGGTACTAGTCTATCGATGTACCTTTCAACCCGTTTGTAAGCCGGGTTGACCATAGTGGGACATAAAGTAGCCAACTCGTGGGAACGAGTCATGTAGGCTTCAACCTCGGAACCCACCATTTTTAAATTCCAGAATTCAGTTTCTAGTTTCTGCACTTCATCTCTGGAACAGTAATCCTTTTTCAGCAACCTCTTGAATCCTTCCCAAGTCATGGCATTTGCAGCTTCAACACCCAACATCTAGACTTACGTATTCCACCAGCTCAGTGCGGCACCATCCATAGTACCAGCAGAATATTTCACCCTACTCTCGGCAGGGCAGTTCCCCTGAATGGATTTGGTTTGCAGTCCATAAAGGACTTGTAGGTGCAAGCTGGTTGTCCAATAGGATTCTGTTGTGGAGGTTGTTGGCTTGCCAACGCAGCGGTAACACTCTGATTGATTATCGCCGCCAATTCTGCAGGCGTCATGGAGATGCTACCTCTCCCGCGTCCACGTCCACTTCCAGACATTCTTTAAATTACCACATACATAAAAAAGTAAATATCCAACCAGATATCAGAATTCAAAGTTATCAGTCGCGGGAGAATAACGCTTTTGTCTTGGAATGACAAGGAAAAGAAGTCCAAGAATTTAAAGCAACAGACAAACTAGAGGATTAGTTCGAATTCGAGGGATTAAGACACACGTCATGGTTTGAATTTCATCCGAATCTGAAGTAAGAGTGAGCATTCATACAAGTAGAATTTGAAGGATAGTTTTCACATCAATAGTCATGTTCCATGAAATTGAAAGTTTCTCGTTCACGGTATAGAAATGATGACTTATACCGACTACAATGTTACCACCTGACCAAATTCACCGAACTTAGCATGCACGACAAATTACAATTACGTGTGCACCCGTAATGGTAATTTGCTTTGCATGATCACTCCGGATCCTCTTATCAGGCTTAACATATCTTGTCAAGTACAGTGGTCATCAATGATAGAAATACCAAATATGTATATATATATCGGGGTCGATCAATCAAGTATACGAAAGGATCAGTAAAGTTTAGGAATCATTGACACGCCAAGGTAGTTTGACCCATTTTCCTTAGAGACCTGTGTATTGACCATAGTTTATCACTCATCCTAGAAATCCCCAGGTAAGCATAACTAGTCTCACAATGAGATTTATACGATATGCTTGCCTTAGCCCGAAGGCCTTTTGCCAGGAAATCCAGAATACAGGTGTCTATGTGTCACAGGGATATGTTAAAGCAAAAGTTTTCAGGTAACCAAAAGTTCAGGAAATTCGTAGTAACCCTTCCCGTGACTCACAGTAACTCGGAGTCACCATCCCTGTAGTCGTAAGCTCACAGGGATATGTTAAAGCAAAAGTTCTCAGGCAACCAAATTAAGTAAGCACAGCTTAATAATCTATGTGTGTGTAACTAATGCAAATCCAGCTATAGTCTAAAATGCAATGCAGATGAGATGCAAAGTTCATTTTAGTTCGCTATAACTAATGCTCTGATACCAATCTGTCACACCCTCAATTTCCACGAACGGGTTTTACCGTCAGGCGTGTGACATAACAGGATCTCAGATAAGCATCAGTTACACCAAACGACTCGATAATTACAAATCATATAAGTCGCTTAATTTTATGAAACAAACCAAATATATTTAAGTATTGCGGAAGCGAAAACAGGAAAACATTTAACAACAGTTTTGGAACACGCAAACACGCGTCCAATCCAATTTATGTAAGTACATGAAATTAAATCTTGAAAACAGTTTGTGATGAACGCGGTATGACATACAGTGGATGCTGTGCTTCTAAACGTGCCACCTCATTGTCCTGAGAGAAAACATGCAAAAGTCAGTACGAGACTGGTGAGTTCACAGGTTTATCTGAAAACGTAAGTATCAGTAATGAAATTCCCGATTTTCTAATCAAAGCATATAATGGGTAGCTAGTCCATAATGATCACTATGTGTACGAAGTCGCGACCAAGCTGACATGCAATCAATAATAAAGTAGGCCCTGGCTGTGGATTCCCCACCACAACACAGTAAAACAGTATAACCGTTCACCCGTTTGACCAACTAGCGCGACTAGCCTGGGCGGGGTATGTCAATCCCAGTAGATCTACTAACAATCACCTCACTACTTGCATATTAACGGTCCGAAGGGCAAAGTATACAAACATAGTATCATGTATATGCAGTATCACAAAAATCCAATGTAATGTAACGTTTATGAAAACAGCATGTTTCTCTCCCCTAAAATTAGTATAAAGTAAAAGTGGGGCTGTAAACTCACTTGGCGTATAAGTATGTATATAAGATGATTGAATAGGATAATATTTGATGTTCCAATAACTCCTTCACGAGGTACCTAAACATATATATATATATTATATATATATATATATATATATATATTAATTTTAGATTAATATTAAGGTTTAACGATTAAACGCGAACTAGGGTTTCGATAAGAATCTGGGGTTTTTATAAGTAATACATTTTTAACGTATTCATTATGTTTCAAGTTCAATTATCATGATAAATTTCTTTTAGTAATGCCCATTAATATTATAAAGATTTTATTATTTCAAGTTCAATGTTTACATAAGTAAATAAAAAAAAGAACTCATTTGTATCAACATATAAAGTTTAAATATAAGTTTTGAATAACCATTTTAAGTTAACTATGACTTTAAAAGAATAACGTTCGAACCGAAATAATTTATTAGTTGAAACCCATTTTTAATTGGATTTAACCAAGAATAATATTTTTAAAGTGTTTTTAAAACAATTATTTAATTTCTAAAATTAATAGAAAAATCCAGAAAATTATTTGGCGCCCCAAAAATATAAATGAAGTTTATAAGAATTATTTTATATTTAATAAAAATTTTCTAAAATAAAAATATGGCTGAAAAGCCTTTTAAAAAAATATTTGAAGGTCCCCGGGTTCGAACCCGGACCTCAAGTGTAGCAAGGGAGCACAGAACCAGTAGACTAAGGCATCCAGCCGTAATAGCCTTTGGTCCCCAAATTGTTTTAACCCATCCCAACAGAACACCCTAATTTGTATGAACCCTAATTTTGATTTGGGTCAAATTAATCCCCAATTCGATGTTAATCCCAACCGAATCCATGGGGCTTTTAATCCCCACTTAAAATCGAACGTGTGGGTGTTTAATTACCAGAATGGTGTCAATTTGATGATTAACCGACGAAGAACAGGTCGCGGTGGTGGTAGTGATCGAACGCGATGTCTGTGTGTGTTTTATTTGAAAAGGAATGGTGCAATAGATCAGTAGCAGATGGAGGTTCATTTATACTCAGTTAATTTGTCGATTATTAGTGTTAGTGGTGTTCGTGGCCTGTTTGTTTGGCCGAAATTGAGGGTGGTCGGTTTGGTGTAAATCGCACTACCATTTTTAAAATTGAAAGGTGGCCCGGTTCGATTTCACCACAAGATTGTGTCGGGAACTTTAATTAGGTCCAAACCGCGTTCGTTTTAGGTGTTGGGGGGTCGCCGGAGTTGGCCGGAGAGTGGCCGGACGGGAGAAGAAAGGGCGACGGGCGGGGGGTGGGTTTAAAAGAAAAATTACACATTTGGTCCCTGGGGTTTTGTATTCTTATCATTTTATGCAGAAAACTTTTTAAAATAAGTTTTAAAATTTGCATTTTAACCCCTTAAGCTTTTTAATTCTTATAAACAATATTATTATTATTATTATTATTATTATTATTATTATTATTATTATTATCATTATTATTATTATTATTATTATTTTTTTATTTTTATTATTATTATTCTTACAAAATAGTAAAATGAATTAATTCGCGATAAACGAGAAAGTTAATTTTAATAGTATTAACCGAAAAAAAAATCGGATTGTCACATATATATTCTGATAGGATTTTTTTACGGATTCAGTTTTAATTGGTTATTACTTATACTAACCAGACACACCGTGTGGTAGTATAGTGTTGGTAAGACCGAGAATCAATCTGTGGACACACCAAGACTACTTAACAACCTTTATAATTGATTATTGGAATAAGTTTTATTTTGAGGAAATGATAAGTTGCATTGATGTAATCAAATTTTAGATTTTTAAAACAATAATTAAAAGTAAAGTTTAAAGTAAGTTTGAGACTTTTGAGTTTAAAACAGTGAATTAAGGCTATCATCCTAATTAGATTATACTTATGTTAAAGTAGTTATGTCAATATTTATAAACATTAGCCGGCGTAGACATCTAGTAAACCGGCTCTGTAGTGACAAGGAAAGTCGCATCGAGTCACTTACAATGCTAATATACCAGCCACTAGCGATATAGATTATACTTGTGCACCCTTTCAATATGTGACTTCTGAAAACACAACTTTATGTTAGAAAGAGAGTTTGATCAAGTTTTTTTAACATACCATTAATTTTAGATAATCATAACAATTACTATAGATTTCTTAGACTAATAAAAGAGAACCCGCAAATGATCAGAAAGTTAAGGTGATATGATTTCTAATAACTATTTCTAATTCATTAGCCATAGATGCATTGTGAAGACTGGTTTCATGAATAAAATCTAGTTCCTATGTTTTTTAACCTTGTATGACATTCATAATTACAAATCACAAGTTTATAACTTTTCATTCAAATTTTGATCCTACCCATCAAAGTTGTCCCAAGATTACCTTAACATTAACATAACATAAAACACACCATTAATTCATCAAAATTGCACAAGTTTCATCCAATTAGGATGATAATAAGAGTTTAGCTTATAATAAGCTTGAACATAACAACCAATACAATTGAAGATAGATATCAAATCATCGGTGAAATGGAAATGTCAAATTGGTGATCCACAATGGATGATTTTTAGACAATCTCGAGCTTCTTCTAAGTTTTGTATAACCCTCCCGAGCCTATCAAAGTTCTTCAAGTGTTGGTTTCTAAGAGAATTCAGTAGAGTATTCACCTTCTAAAAGCTCCTAAAAATGTTGCAAATGGGTCTTTATTTATAGGCTTTTTAGAGTGTTTAAGCACGAACCAGTGCTAGCACCATGCTTACGAAAGTTGGTTGGTTCGTACGTACAGATATGGTCAGGCATGGACCTATTCTTGATGGGTCACGATCCCATGTTTGAGGTGGGGCACACCCTTGTGCTTCATGGGCACAACCTCATACCTACTTTTGGGGACAGTACTTTTTATCCTGTCAGACTGCCAAACATGGAAGTGTGCTAATTTTAGCACGGGTGTGTTTAAGGCTGGGCATGGGGAAGTTCTTAATAAGACACAACCTCATATTTGGACTCTGAAGCTCGGTTTTTTTCAAATTCTTGTTAAGTATGCTCTTTTGTCCATCTTGGCCCTTTGAACACCTGAAAAACACAATTTAACACCTTTAAGTTCATTTTTATTGTTTTAAGTAAGAGATTAAGGAATAATTGATGTGCTTTGATATGTTTACTATGTATAATTTAGGTCACATCACAAACCATTAAGTGCTTTTGAGTCTTTCTCAAGAGTTTTTACGAGATTTGAAAGCAAAGATTGAAGATATCATACTTTTATGGAGAATCTAAAGTCATCCACCCTATTTTCACTCAAATTAGTTTGAATTCCTTTGAATCTACTGTGAGGTCTTTCATCTTCTTGAGTTTGGGTGTCTCTTTTGTAAGACTCGTGAAGAGAGGGAATGTGGTTCCTAATTTGGGTAGTACTCTCGGCAGTGATACATTTGAGAAGCTGGATTAGATGGAAAAGGAGGCAGAGACATCAACAAGCCAGGCCTAAGCCTCGGACGCCGATGTTGACATCAAAAAGGCTGAATGGGCGGCTCGTTTTGCAGAGATCCGAGTCCAGCACACTGCAATGAAACTTAGCATGGTTTAATAGATTGTGCATGATTCTTTGTGTTGTTTGTGTTGAGGTCATGATAAAACTTGATTATTCTTCGATGATTATGTATATTTGTACTAGTTTGATGAAACATTCACGTTATAAGTGTTGTAAGCATGTTATGTTAGAAAAATTCATGTTTTTACAAGACTTATGCATATTATTTCATCTTTTGTACGTAATTTGTGACATTTGATTAGGCATGATGAATGAAGGTTGAATGTTTAGTAAAATTGAATAAATGAGTATCCTTATGCTTATGTTTGAGAAGAGCATGGTTTTATCATGAATATCTCTTGTCATTGGCTATGAATTGATTTTTTAATCATGGTTTGATTCTTGTGAATTGAAGGATAATTATAGTTTGTCTATCTTAGTTGAGGTGGTTGTCATGTGTTTATTGTTTTAACTTTTTAAAGATTTGTGGAACTAGATATCCCTAAGAGGAGTTTAATTTATCTTTCATATAGACATAATTGTATTGGTTACTTCTCATTAATTAGATGACTTTAAGTGGTTATTGTGTGTTTATCGTTCTAGCTCTCCAAAGAGTAATATATCTAGATATTCTTGACGGAGGTTTAGGTTACTTCAATGTATCATGTGTGAAAAATGATCTCACCATTAGTTTGTGCCAATTGTTATTGCCATGCTAAGTGGAGCGAAGTCCAAGTGGTATATTTAATTAATTATGTATCTTCGTTTTTCTTGCTTTTCTAGTTTAAATGCTAATCATTTTTTTGTTAATTTCAAAATTCATAAATCCAAACTCAATTGATAGGTTAGATAGTGATAAGATTTAATTTTATGAGCCATTATTGTCCATGGACTGATATTTAGTTCATATCTCAAGCTATGCAATAAGGCAATTATATAACACAACTTTTAGAATGGAAATTCTTTCAATATGGGGATATGTGACATCCGGTAATTTTCCATTACCAAAACTCTGTTAGTTTCGTTAGGTCTTGCATACACGTGTTTTGAGCACATACTAGTTGTCGTTGAACGTTGATGACCTAACAATAATTAACATTGGTTAACTAATAGTAATCTATACTAATAAACGATACATGTGGTGACACATGTCGTCACCATATTTTACCTCACAAAAACTTTTCCGCCTAAACTTCTTTTAACAAATTTTTCACAAATTATGCTATATTTCTTACTTAAAGTTTTTATTTTATTTTAACTTTTTTGAACGACAAGTGTGAAGTTTTATTTTTTTAACTACCTCAATTACCACCAACCATTTTTGGGATTTGAATCTATGATATCAATCATCTGAAACCTTATTTAACCCTTTAAACCTTATGATCACAAATTCTTATTTTTATCTAATCGATTTAAAATAAAAATGATAGAGATTAAATATTTTTGTTTACATGTTTGAATTATATATTTATAACTTTTAACCCGTGTAATACACGAGCTAATAACCTAGTTTAATTAATAATGTGATTATTAATATATAGTTATGTGAAACATGAATGTTAAGTACTATTTATGAATTACGTTTATAACATGACTATATGTGATACATGATTTCATGTGTGGTGTTTACTAATATGATTTTTATAGTTGTTAGTTAATAATAATTCATGTATTATTAGATGAAAACTATTTAAAAGTATAAAAAAGTTACTTTTATAATTCATAAAACAATAAGGGGTTAACTAAGAAGTTCTTACCATATTTAAACAAAAAAAAAATAGAACCCTAGCCCCCATAATCCCCCCCCATTCATCTGAACCATCCCCACCTCCCATCCTTGCGATTTTGATCCAAGAACAACACTACTCAATCGATTTTGCTTGGTTTCAATCACTCCAACGTGTAGCAAGTGTCATTCCTCGATCATTACACGATTTAAGGTGAGTTTCTAAAAAGTTTTCATGATTTTTTTTATTCTAGAACAAACCCTAGTTCAATTGGGTATGATAACTCGACATTGTTGATGCTTAATGATACTCTTATGTTAGTTGGATTGTATTGATGTTAGTTTACGTGGGTTATGCACGAATTTCATAGATTTAGCGTCTCGTTCATCGCAAGATTCACTCATTTACTTGTTAGCTAGCGTACATTACTATAATAGGAAACTTTAATTCTTGAGAATTTGAACTTTGATGATTTATTAATGTTTCTTGTGCTTTGATGAATGTTACGAACTATATTAAGCATATAATTAATGAGCCATGGTTGAAATTGATGAACGATTGGTGGTTCGATGCTACTTTCTCGAAAAGGAAACTATATTAATATGTTTGATTGGATTTCGTGAATTGGGCATGCAAGTTATGTTAGGATCATTCTATGTTGCTTGTTGATAGTGTCTAATGTGTTAGAATGCATTACTTGGATCATTTGGATGTTATGTTGAAATATTTAGGAAATCTAGATTCATGAAAGAAATCATGCAATGTGATGGAGTTATGTTAGAGGGTTATGGATTTGAGCTTGGATTACAGTATGTGATTTTTTATGTATGTTTAATGTGTTTGAATGGTATGAATCATGTTTAGGAATAAGATGATAAACATCATACACGCATGTGTTGTATGATAAGCTATGTTAATATGATGATATTGCAAAATATAAGATGTCCTTATGTGATATACGTGAATGGTGTTGCTTGATAATCAAGGATAATAAGTTATTATACCTGATCAAATAAGATTTCACTTAACAAGTCACCAACGGGTCAAACGAGTCAACTGGGTCAAGCGTGTCAACGTTTCTAAATCACTTAAATTTAAATTGTTTGATTGAGCACTTAGGATTTGTTAAACTATTTTGGTTACACATACCTATGTACTCGCGTGTTCTATGTAACCTTTGACGGGTTGTCTTCTAGTCATTCTTAGTTTCACTTTTCTTGTCCGCTTGCATATCAGGGGAGTTTAATGCCCTACTTTTATACACTCCTTTTTAAGGGAGAAAGTCTTCTTACCTTTATAAATGCTTTTACTATTAAAAGTTATGTATAGTATGACATAATGTGTTATACCATTGAAATCCCTTACACTTTCGGATCGTTAATTAAGGAAACTAGTGGAAAATCTTGGCTAGCACTACTAGATCTAACAAACCCCACCCGAACGATTGAAGGTCAAGCAGGTGCAATATTGTCGTAAACACTAACATTGTCAAGACTTTGTAAGTCGTGGCGAAAGGCAAATAACAAACACGGTCAGCTTCGATCGTGAATCACTATTGTTTTTACTTATGAATTAGACTAGCTATCTATTTCAATACACTTGCTTATGTTTTACAAACATTATTATTTTTGATTACTTGTGAACTCTTCAACTCACTAACCATTGTGTTGACACTTTAGTATGCTTTTTCTCGGTCGTTATTACCAACTGCATGTAGGAGTACTCATGAGTCAAATATGCTATGAACATTTATCTATTACATTGGGTTTTTATACATATATTTGAATCTGTGGTTTGGTCGCATGTTCTACGCATTTACATTTTGATATTTTGATATTGGAATATTTACTAAATGCTTTCGTAACGTTTTAAACTTTCGAACTATGAGGTTTCCCTTAAAGTTTCATGTAGAGCCGTTCAAAGTAACTAATGACTTAGATTGTAATTTGTTCAAACTCTACACGTGAATTTTAAGGGTGTGATATTCTTTGTGGTGACTTTTATGGAACACAACTATGGGAATTACCAAGAAGGATACTAATTTAATCATAAGGATTAGCATGTGAAATGCTAACATTTTGCATCTCAAATGTATCATATAGTAGCATATGTAATATCCTCTTAAGTTTCGATTGATTCGAGAGTTTGAATTTTACTTCTAGTGATTAGTTAGATACTAATAATCCTTAACCTAAGTGATTAGGTGAGGCACCCTAAGGTCTTATTAAAATGGGAGCAAGTCTTGGTTTAAATCTCATCTATAATAAAATAGGTTTCCATGTTGGGTGTAACCTTTCGTATAATGTTAAATAAAAGTTAACGTCCTTATATTCTTAAAAGGGCCATTTTTGGCATTAATGAAACTATGTGGGTTACTTATGCTTGTTTCTTTGTTTTACATTAATTCTTTAATTTAAAAGTTAATAATTTAACTATTGAATTAAGCATAATAATATAATAATTATAATAATAATGATAATAATAATAATTATTATAATAATAATAATAATAATAATAATAAAGATAATATTAATAATAAAATAGTTAAAATTATTCCTCTATATAAAAGAGGAACTATAGCTACAGTAAATGGTGTGTTTTGAAGCAAGGTTTACAACTGATCAATGCACAATGTTATTGTACTATTGTTTAAGCAAATGGTACTAAATGGTACTAGCAGCAAATGGGTTTTATAATGCCACTTCTCTGCCCTTCATCGCTTCTTCTCTTTGGCTTCATCCTTCCTCTCTTTCTTCTCTTGAACATCTGTTGGTACATAAAGTCCGTTGTCAGTTTGTTTGTTGTCTACTGGAGTTCGGATCGTGCTCAAAGTCGGTTTGTTTCACCCTTCGGTGTTTAATGTTACGTATTTGGTGAGCCTTAAGATTTTGAGTGCTTCATTTCTTCTGCATGTGTGTCTTTTGGTGTTTAGATTTCTTAATTGTAGCTTTTTTTTGTTTGGGTTGTTCATTTCAGAGCGTTAACAAGGTGGACCATGATTTGGATGGAGACCTCTAAAGCAATCGACAGGTTAATGGGTCTAAACTAAAGGTATATATTTTGCATTTGATGTTTAATGCTAACAACATCATTTCTTCTGCTTTAAGATGATTAGTGTTCTAATGAATTTCTTTGTATGAAAATTACACATGCTTGATTGTGCTTACAAGGTGTTTGATGAAATGTCTAAATCAAAATTAATGAAACAAATTCCTGATGTTATAAAACTTCAAAATAAGCTTAACTTACATGCATTGCTCTGATTATGACTCCCACAAATGGCATCGAATCATGGGACTCAGATGTAACAATTGTTGAAGATAATTCATAGAAAAAGAAAATCGGATCAATGTATGATACATGATTAGAAACAAGAATAGGAGCAGATTCCCTAGGAGCAGGTTTCCCCTTTCTTTTAATCCAATGGTAGCTGCATCATATAAATAACAAAAAACAACAATCAATCTTAAGATCCTGTAATACAATCACATCATAAATCACCATCTTAACCCTCCAAATTATCATACAAACAATGTTGCTTGAATCTTGATCATACAATGCAGTGGATCAACATATCTTCACAATCATATGATGACTTTCAATCCTGTTACATTCTCAATTGAACTTTAGATATGAATATATGATCTTACCCAAACATCCTTCTTTAGATAATGTTTCTAATTCATGATCAGCATGGTATGGCAAGCACATAGTAATTTAAGTTAGGTAATAATATAAAGATTCATATCATGATACGGGTATCCATACAAATGCTTATTAAGTGTGGTAATAATCATTACTCAATTTATTCTTATAAGTTCAATTACCCAAATTGATAATAACTATTTTAAAAACAAAGCCCATTAGTTGCCTCTGCTATGTATAATGTCCTCTAACATTCCTTAACAATCACAACCTAACTTGGACTGTTAGCTTGATTAGAGGTTGATTTTTATGATCTAAACCATGAAAAGAATAAGCTTTTTTAATATATTTTGGGCGAAAAAGGAAGATAAAATGTTCAGATCGAAGCCTTTACCTTTATGCTCTAAACCATGAAAAGAATAAGCCTTTTTAATATATTTCGAAACTAAAGCGACGGAGATTTGTTTAAGTCATAATGTTCTAGCCATTGGTGAACATCCAATTGTTAAATTGTAATAAGTAATATTTGTAGCATACCTGATCATATATTTTTTTTGTATGGTACACTTTGCTTTCATAGTTTAGTAATTGAATTATCCAGAAATTATGTGCACTTTTGCAGTGGTGCATGTATGGTTCCTTTAAAAAAAGGAAATGAGTTAGATATTTTTTATCATTATTTTTTATTTATTGGCAGTAAATCTACCCTACTAATATTTATGCTTTTCTTTAAATATTTTACTTCAGAATGATTTTGTTTACTTAATATGTCTTTCATTTCGTGTGTAGGTATTACCGTTGTTAGCCAAGCCTATTGGTTATAGATATCTTCCTATATAAGCAGCTTCACGGGTAAGTCATTAGGGTGGTTA
This sequence comes from Flaveria linearis, assembly GCA_024085815.1. Lineage (NCBI taxonomy): Eukaryota > Viridiplantae > Streptophyta > Magnoliopsida > Asterales > Asteraceae > Flaveria > Flaveria linearis. The sequence continues at coordinate 55,437 of JABSNV010000434.1, read as the reverse complement.
ACTTAATATTCTTAGGTATTTTGCTACAATTTGCTATTTGCATACATTCTTGAATGCTCGGTTATTGACGTTGGCCAAGAAATATATATAAGTATCTTTTAGGGATATTAAAATAGCATTTTTTGGGTTTCTTTCTCTTATGTTTTGGCTATTGCTCTCTAGATATAATAGTTAGTTTTGTCTTTTTGTTGTATCATTTAGTTGCATAAACTATCTTCATAAACAAACAAACAAACAAACAAGCCCAGTATATCCCACTCAAGAGCAGGGTCTGGGAGGGGTAGGTGGTGGCGAGTCTTTCCTCTATCCAGATAGATAGAGAGACCGCTTCTAAAGAGACCCCTGGCTCGATAACAAAAGCAATAACGCTTGCGAATCAGCATATAATGAAACATACGATATATGATCTATGATATATGATACAGCACACAGCATACGACAAACATTAAAATATCACCTGGTGTGGGTAGCGTAAAGCGCCTGGTGTGGGTAGCGGTGGTGAGTCTTTGTCCTTCTCTGCTAATAATAATAGGACAGATGTAAGGCATCGTCGTTCGCATAGGCTATCACGTCTTCTTGAATCTATCTCATGCGAAACGTCTAATACTAATGCTTTGTCGTCTCAAGATGTAATTGACCAGCATTCGATATTACCCTCTGACTATCTTGATTATGGAGATTGTGACCATGTTTGCGAGTATTGCGGAGCATTGTTTTGGTTTGCGGAGAGACTCATCTCTTATCCTCAACATCTTAGGCCTAGATACAATGACTAATCTACTGGGTATACGTTGTCATCTGACATCAAATACATTTTGCATGTTAAACACAAGGATTGTGATATTACCCTCTGACAATCAAATACATTTTGCAAAACCAAAATGACAAGGCGCAACGCGCCGATGCAATCATCTAGTTATAATAATAATAGTATAATAATAACAATAACAATATTCTTAATAAGTGTTAAGCTTGAACTAAATAAAGAAAATATAAGTTTTAATACTTTAAAACTTGTAATTAATAAGTCTTTTACATAAAATTATAACATTAAAAACCACGGGGACTAAAGGGTAATTTATAATGAAACTAAAACCCAAACTTTGGGTTGTAGTTGAATAAAAGGAAACCGCAGGGACAAAAATGGAATAATTTAAAACCCCAACCCCAAACCCCCTTCTCCCCCGCAATTCCGGCCGGGAGCCGGCCAAACTCCGGTCGCGGCTCCGGCCAGCCCACAAACCGTCGACAAAGGTCGTTTTATGTTGCCAAATTGCACCAAAATGCTCGTGAGTCAATTTCCAACAATAATAAACGAAATAATTGAGCTTTAAAGCAGGTTATTAACACCCACGAATTCGAAACCGAAACACCTTAAATCCCATCGCCGTTCGAGCATTAAACTTCAATAATAATTCAATTAATCACACATAAACAATCAGCTAACTATCTCTAATCTATTCCCATTTCCAATTCCACCTGAAACACACAAAAATCTCGGATTCAATCACCAACATCATCGTGACCTGCAATCTACTCGAACATCACCATTTCAACACTCTGAACTTCAATTGTTAGAGGGCTTTTAATCATCAAGTCCAGTAGGAGCTATCTGTGCAACGAATTGGATTATCATCATCAATTGCACGTCAACTGGATTGAGTTTGATCGCGACTGTTCTTCGTCTTGTTCATCATCAATCCATCTTCATTCGGGTAAATTAAACACATACACATACTCAAAATTACATGGAGAATCAAAGCCCCATGTTTATTTCAGTAATCGTTATCGAATCAATCTTCAATTTGATCAAAAATGATTCTAGGGTTTATGTGATTTGATGGTTTCTTTAAAAACTAAGTTTTAATATTTTAAAACCAAGTGATATCACGGCCACGGCCTTGGTTCACTGGTTAGTCACTTGCCTCATCACTTTGAGGTCACGGATTCGAAACCGGGCACCCTTAAACTATTTTTTTGGGCTTTCTCAGCTTTTAAAAAATTATAGAAAATTTTCAAAAATTATAAAAATCATTTTTGTAAACTTTGTTTATTTTTAAAATCATTAAATTATTTTCTGCAATTTTACTTTAAATTTAAATATTTATAAAACATTACAACAAAGATTATTTTTAGTTATTTCTTATAAAATAGATTTTAAATTATGGTTTAAATTAATAAATTATTATTGGTCCAAACGTTACTTTTAATTATAGATTAATCTTGTTATTTAAAATAATTATAGAAATTATTTACAATTTATATTTAATTTTACCCGTTATTATAAATACTTTAATTACGTTAAATTATCTAAATGATATAATATTTTTTATTGAATTAAAATATAAGTGATTCTATTATTAAATTTTACTTATATATATTAAAAACCCCAAATCTCTATTGAAACCCTAGTTCACATTTCATCATTAATCTTATTATTAAACTTAAATCTTGTAATATATACGTTTAGATACCTTGTAAAAGAAATCGTTGGGTCAACGTTTATTCTTAATATCATCTTACACAAATATATATCATGTGAGTTTTTCATACCCCTCTTATATTATTTCACACCGTTTGGGGTGAAACATGTTAACTTATCAACTTACACTTGTAAACCTTTTGATACTTGTAAACGCACATGCAATTCACCCTTACTTTTTGACATGGTTATTTGTATTTTTGTGAGTTTTATATGATATACATTATACGTTGACAATCATTAACTATTGCTAGCCTCGCGACGTCATAGATCTATGGGTCTGACAAGCCTATTTGCTGGCCCTAGTGTCGTATTCTTAGGCACTATGGGGACCAAGTACACTTAGCTAATCGTTTAATCTTGTAATCTTATAATCTTATAATCTTGTAATCTGTCAAGGTCTGATTGTGGCTATATGTGTTCTATAAACTTGCATAATGCATAACCATTGACATGAATTGCTACTTGTAAATATTTGCTATATATATGTATACTTAATCCATGGAAACTCACCAACTTTCATAGTTGACCTTTTATTTTTAACAAGTTTCAGGAAATGCTCAAGTTTGATGTCATCTCTTAAATGTACTCACATCTAGGATTTGGACCTAGATAAATGAATAAATTGTCTTCGAATATTTATCATATGTTATGTTTATTTCTTGTTTGAGACTTATGGTTGTAATTTTCATTTTAAAACTTATTGTAATAATATTTTTATTAAATAGTAGCGCTATGTGGCTGTGAACAATCTTAACCCTCACATCTCGACGATTCCGCCGTGAAGGTTGGGGTGTGAGAGATTGGTATCAGAGCTGATAACTATAGTGATTAAGGTTATTAGAAATGGTGACCTAGACTATAGTTTATGCATGAACCTTTTAGAAGAATCTTTATATTCTTGTAAATATATATTGTTGCATGCTACATGATACTATCTCTTTAGGGATGCCTTTTTGTGTGCAACTTAATGCCTTTAGTTAGGTTTGCCTTGTAATTGATTAAACTTGGTTGCTTGTCTCCCCTAAACTTATTCTTAATTCTTTAATTCTCCCCGACGAGTGAAACTTCTTAAACTTATTCTCGACGACACATGGAATCGTACGCTTTATATCAAAGGTTTAAATCTTTAGACTTTATGTCAAATCTATGAGAATCTCATCAAGGTTTTGATTCCATGAACCTAAGAAATATTATGTGACACATAGACACCTGTATTCTGGATTTCCTGGCAAAAAAGCCTAGGTAAGCATTTCTCATAAATCCTACGGGACTAGTTATGCTTACCTGGGGATTTTGGGATGAGTGATAAACTATGGTCAACATACATAAGTTTCTAAGGCAAATGGTTCAATTTACCTTGACGTGTCAACGTTTCCAAATAGTAATGCGTTACCAAATGGAATCATTCCATGTGTGTTTTACAAGCCTTGAATAATCCTTGTTTGATTTATTGTCCTTTTATCTCCAAATTCCTGTGGCTAACTTATTTTATATTCAGCATGTCTCATCACCATAGAAAGCGTGGAAGTTCTGATCGCAAGTTAGCCGCTATGATTGCTCATCAAATGGTTGCTGTCATACCGACCGTGGTTGCTGAACTAAATAGCACCATGATGACCAACGATAGCAACAATGGAAATGGTCAAGGAGAGAATAGCATGAACCAAGGGCGCAACAACCAAACCTGCACGTTCAAACACTTTAGTTCATGCAAGCCCACTAGCTATAGTGGAAAGGAAGGAGCCACTGGACTTCTCGAGTGGTTCGAAATCATGGAAAACACATTCATTAACTGTGAGTGTCCCGAGGTGCTCAAGGTTCATTATGCCACTAGTATGCTCTAACAAAGGGCACTTACATGGTGGAATAGCGAGAAAAGGAATCGTGGTGCTGATGTTGTGTTAGCACTAACTTGGGACAAGTTCAAAGATATTGTAATTGCAAAGTTTTGCCCGAGAAGTGAATTGCAAAGCTGGAGGAAGAGTTTTGGAACCTCAAACAAGATGGTGGTGATCACTTGGCCTACTCAACTAGGCATCATGAGTTAAGCATACTATTGCCCCATATGGTCAACACTGTTCCTCACAACATCGAGAAGTTCATCAAGGGGGTACCACCCTAAATCCAACATGCTGTGGTGGGTAGTCGACCCATAACTTTGGAGGAATCCATTACTATCACCGCTCAACTTACCGAGAATCATATACGAGCGGGCACCATGTCTGTCAAGGGTGCTAAGAAGGTTGAGAAGACGGTTCCTAAAGCTGCTAAGGAGACTAAGACTGAGTCGTCTTACAACAATAACAAGAAACGTAAGTTCACGCTGGCTCGTAACTTTGCTGTGGATACACCTAAGGCACCTCAAAGACAACTTGTACATGTGGCTGCACATGTGGCACAAGCACCTATATCTAGGGCCTATGCTGGTCCTATACCTATGTGCAATGTCTGTAGGTACCATCATTCGGGGAACGCTCCGTGCTGCATCTGTACCTTATGCGGTAAGTATGGACACTTGGTGGCTACTTTTCACCATGCACCAAATAATGCCGTTATGGATGCAAATCGTGTTTGCTACAATTGTGGGGAACCTGGTCACTTCCGCCTATAACGCCCTCATCCTGCGGGTAATATTCCACAAGCCCGGGATGTGCCTTCAATATCAATGCAAACCAAGCACAAGCAAACAATGATATGGTGAACGGTATGTTAAACCCAACCTCAACTTTTATGATCTAGGTCTTTTTGATTCTTTACTTGTATCATTAAATATCTTTAAAACTGGACAGGTATGTTCCTTATTAATAATTCCTATGCCTACGTTCTATTTGATTCTAGAGCCGATAGAAGTTTTATCTCATTAGAGTTTGAGTCTATTCTTGCTAAGCCACATGCGAAACTAGAAAGACCTCTCACCGTTGAAGTCGCCGATGGAGAATCTATCACCGTTGATATCGTTATTCGTGATTGTATTTTGAGTCTAGATGTGCATGACTTCTTTATCAATCTTATTCCTATGAAACTTGGAAGCTTTGACGTTATCATTGGCATGGATTGGTTAGCCAAACATCATGCCAAGATTATTTGTTTCGAGAAATGTATCCGTATTCCTTTGCCTTCGGGGGATACACTGAAAGTTTTTGGCAAAAAGTCCTCCAAAGGGCTCAAATTCATGTCGTGCACTCAAGCCCAAAATGCCTAAGCAAGAACTATATGGCTTTCTTGGCCTACGTGGTCAACACGAGAGTCAAAGGGAAAGATCTTAAGGATGTCCTGATTGTACGAGACTTTCCTGAAGTATTTCCCGAAAACCTTAGTGGTTTACCTCCCATGCGTGAAGTCAAGTTTAAAATCGATTTGATTCCGGGAGCAAACCTCGTGGCTAAGTCACCATATCGACTTGCACCATCGAAAATGTAAGAGCTATCTAGTCAACTTCAAGAACTATCCGATAAGGGTTTTATTCATCCTAGCTTTTCGCCTTGGGGTGCACCTATTCTGTTCGTGAAGAAGAAAGATGGGTCGTTTCGTATATGCATCGATTATCATGAGCTTAACAAACTTACCATCAAGAACCACTACCCTCTTCCTCGTATCGATGATATTTTTGACCAACTTCAAGGAGTTGCCATTTTCTCAAAGATTGACTTACGTTCCGGTTATCATCAATTACGAGTCCATGACGATGATATCTCAAAGACTGTGTTCCGTACTTAATATGGACACTATGAGTTCATGGTTATGCCTTTTGGTTTAACCAATGCTCCTGCTGTCTTTATGGATCTCATGAATCGAGTATGCAAGCCTTATCTAGACAAGTTTGTGATTGTCTTCATTGGCGACATACTTATCTATTCCAAGTCCAATACCAATCATGAACTTCACTTGCGACAAGTTCTTAAACTATTGAAGAAAGAACAACTATACTCGAAGTTCTTGAAGTGCGAATTTTGGCTTAAGGAAGTTCAATTTCTAGGACACGTGGTGAATATCCAAGGAATTCACGTTGACCCTGCAAAGGTGGAAGCTGTGAAGAATTGGTGTGTTCTTATAACTCCGACCGAAGTTCGTTCTTTCCTTGGACTTGCTGGTTATTACCTGCAATTGCCAACATTTCTAGAATCGTGAAGCCGCTTACTTTGACTCAAAAGAATAAACCATTCGAGTGGGGGTTCTAGCAAGAGGAAGCCTTTGAAGCATTATAGCACAAGTTGTGCAATGCTCCTATCTTAACCTTGCCCGATGGAAATGACAATTCACCGTGTATTATGATGCATCTAAACAAGGCCTTGGTTGTGTTCTCATGCAACGAGGAAAGGTCATAGCGTATGCATCGAGACAATTGAAGGTCCACGAGGTGAATTACATGACACACGATCTTGAACTTGGTGTTGTGGTTTTTGCCTTAAAGATTTAGAGGCATTACCTTTATGGTACGCAATGTATAGTCTACACCGATAACAAAAGCCTTCAACACGTTTTTAATCAAAAAGATCTCAATATGAGACAACGTCGTTGGGTTGAGTTAATTAGTGATTATGACTGTGACATTCGTTACCACCCTGGGAAGGCAAATGTCATAGCCGATGCACTAAGTCGTAAGGTCCATAACAAGATGTTCTCATTTCAAGAAGTTTGCGATCGACGAAAATGGTTTGACACTTTGGAAGAATTTGACACCGAGATCCGTCTAGATGTCAACGAGACTACTGTGCTGCTACAAAATTTGAGGATTAAAAATGACATCGAGACTAGTATTTTAGAGACTCAACAAGCGGTTAAACAAGAAGGAAGAATAGGAGAGGAATTGGAGCATAATCTTCTAGCTCAACTAGAAACGAAACCCAATGGATTGATGTATTTCGCGAATCGAATTTGGGTTCCGAGTCGTGATAATCTTCATACCTTTATCATGAACGAAGCTCATCAAACTCGGTATTCTATTCATCCTGGCTTTGATAAAATGTATATGGAGCTGCGTGGTCAATATGGTGGCGTGGAATGAAGAAAGAAATAGCGACTTATGTAGCTAAGTGTCTTGTGTGTACGAATGTTAAAGTCGAACATCAACGTCCAAGTGGATTACTTGAACAACCCGAGATTCCTATGTGAAAATGGGAACACATATCCATGGACTTCATAACCAAACTACCCCGCACCTCTCGTGATCATGATAGCATATGGGTGATCGTTGACCGGTTAACCAAATCGGCATATTTTATACCCATACGTGACACTTACAAAACATCAAGGTTGGCTCGTATATACATTGATGAAATTATGAGTCGTCATGAGGTACCTTTGCACATCATATCCGACCGAGACGCTTGCTTCACATCTCATTTTTTATCTATGCAAGAACTCTTGGGTACTCGACTCGATCTAAGCATGACTTACCATCCACAAACGGACGGTCAAACTGAGCAAACCATCCAAACCTTGGAGGATTTGCTACGTCTTTGTGTCCTTGACTTTGGTGGTGACTCGGATACGCATTTACCGCTCGTGGAATTTTTGTATAATAATAGTTATCACTCGAGTATCAAGATGGCATCTTTCGAAGCGCTTTATGGTCGTAAATATCATTCTCCAATCTGCTGGACCAACATTGGTGAAAACTTCATCACGGTCTTGAACTTATACAAAAGACGAACGATAAAGACTCCATAATTCGCAAGAACCTTGAAGTGGCGAGAAGTCGACAAAAGAGCTATGCCGATATGCGACGTAAGCCATTGGAATTCCAAGTTGAGGATATGGTTCTTCTTAAGGTCTCACCATGGAAGGGCGTTGTTCACTTTGGGAAGAAAGGTAAAATGGCTCCAAGATTTGTAGGACCTTTTAGGATTCTGAAAAGGATCAGGAAAGTGGCTTACAAACTGGAACTACCTTCTGACCTTAGTGGAGTTCATCCTATTTTCCATGTCTTAAATTTAAGGAAGTGTTTGGTTAATGAAAGTCTGCATGTCCCGTTGGACGACATCCAGATCGACGAGTCATTACACTTTGTTGAGAAACTCGTTGAAGTCATGGATCGCATTATGAATAAGACTAGAACCTCAACTGCCCCAATCGTCAAGGTTCGATGGGAGAATAAGCGTGGAGCTGAGTTTACTTGGGAGTGTGAGGAACATATGAAGAAGAGATACCCACACTTGTTCGTTTAAGTTTCATTCTTAATTTCGGGATGAAATTCTTAAAAGTTGGGGAGACTGTAACCTTTTGTATTTATGTTAAATAAAAGTTAACGTCTTTATATTCTTGAAAGGGCCATTTTTGGCATTAATTAAACTATGTAGGTTACTTATTGCTTGTTTCTTTATTTTACATTAAACAAACAAACAAACAAACGTACCCAGTAAATCCCATGCAGAGTAGGGTCTGGGAGGGGTAGGTGATGGCGAGTCTTTCCTTTATCTTGGCAGATAAAGAGACCGCTTTGTTTCTTTGTTTTACATTAATTCTTTAATTTAAAAGTTAATAATTTAACTATTGAATTAAGCATAATAATAATAATGATGATGATAAATAATAATAATAATAATAATAATAAAGATAAGATTAATAATAAAATAAGTTAAAATAATAATAATAATAATAATAATAATAATAATAATAATAATAATAATAATAATAATTATAGTAGTAATAATAGTAACAATAACAATATTCTTAATAAGTGTTAAGCTTGAAGTAAATAAAGAAAATAAGTTTTAATACTTTAAAACTTGTAATTAATCAGTCTTTTACATAAAATTATAACACTAAAAACCACAGGGACTAAAGTGTAATTTATCTTGAAACTAAAACCCAAACTTTGCGCTGTAGTTAAACAAAAGGAAACCGCAGAAACTAAAATGGAATAATTTAAAAGCCCAAATCCAACCCCCCTTCTCCCCCGCAATTCCGGCCGGGAGCCGGCCAAACTTCGGCCGCGGCTCCGGCCAGCCCACAAACCGTCGACAAAGGTCGTTTTGATGATTTTGAAGTTCGCATGTGTTGTATGATAAGCTATGTTAGTATGATGATATTGCAAAATATAAGATGTCCTTATGTGATATACGTGAATGGTGTTGCATGATAATCATGGATAATAAATTATTATACTTGATCAAATAAGATTTCACTTAACAAGTCACCAACGGGTCAAACGAGTCAACTGGGTCAAGCGTGTCAACGTTTCTAAATCACTTAAATTTAAATTGTTTGATTGAGCACTTAGGATTTGTAAAAAACTATTTTGGTTACACATACCTATGTACTCGTGTGTTCTATGTAACCTTTGACGGGTTGTCTTCTAGTCATTCTTAGTTTCACTTTTCTTGTCCGCTTGCATATCAGGGGAGGTCAATGCCCTACTTTTATACACTCCTTTTTAAGGGAGAAAGTCTACTTACTTTTTGAATGCTTCTACTATTAAAAGTTATGTATAGTATGACATAACGTGTTATACCTGTTATGTTGTGGGCTCCGACCCATCTCGGGTGGGCCCGATGGGCCCGGTATTTACTATAGACAGAATTAGGAAAGAGTAACCCTAATTGTCAAGATTAGTATATATTTCATATCTTGTGTACTTGTAAAATTAACACCTCAATAAAAAGAAAACCCTAGTTGCCCCAAGTGGACGTAGGATGCACAACGTAACCGAACCACTATAAATCTCGTGTCTCATTTATTGTTTTAATTATTTGTTCTCATGTTCGTGTTCGTGTATTCGCGTGTTTGAGCAATCTGATCCTAACAACTGGTATCAGAGCCAGGTTTGGCTCTTGTTCTTGCTGAATCAGTACAAACACCGCCCAACCCAGATTAGGGTTTACTGCAGTCGCTCGGTCAACAGCCTTTGACCACCGCCTCCGCCGCCGATTAGAGCTCCGGCGACGCCACCTCAACCCTCGACCGCCGTCGCCAACCCCGATTAGGGTTCCGGCGACCCACGTCTGCCCTCTCCAGCCGCCGCCTAACCCGATTAGGGTTCAGGCGCCACCGCAACAGCCTCCAGCCGCCGCCAAACCCCGATTAGGGTTCCGGCGACACCGACCCATCTTCAAACCGCCGCTGCCGCCGCCGATTTTGGAATCCGGCGCCGACCACCACCGGGATTCCCCCTGCGACCTTGGAAACAGCTGCTGCTGTTTGTTCTGTGCTGTTGGTTTAGTTCTTTGGTTGAAATAGCTGCTATTTGCCTTGTTTGCTGTTGGTTCAGTGTTGGTTGAAATAGCTGCTATTTGTTCTGTGCTGTTGGTTCAGTTCTTTGGTTGAAATAGCTGCTGTTTTGCCTTGTTTGCTGTTGGTTCAGTGTTGGTTGAAATAGCTGCTGTTGTTTGTTTTGTTTGCTGCTGGTTCAGTAGTATTTAAATTGAAGTTGCTGTTACAACTGATTGCTCTCAATTTTTTGAAACTGATCTCATAAAAACAGTGTTCAATAGAACAACACGCAAGTTCAGGCAGCCGGCCAAAGTTGTGTTTGGCACTGTTTTCAGTTTTGACTTGATTGTTGAGCATTTAGGTTGGAATAATGGCTGACGACGTGAGAACAAAGATTGATAAGTTTGATGGACATGATTTTGGGTTTTGGAAGATGCAAATTGAGGATCTGCTGTGTCAAAAGGATTTGATGGCAGCCTTGGATGAGGAGAAACCGGAAGATATGACTGATAAAGAATGGAGGACGTTGGACAGGAAAGCAATTGCTGTTATCAGACTCTCACTAGCAAAGAACGTTGCTTTCAATATAGTGAAGGAAACTACTACTCACGGTTTGATGAAAGCCCTATCAAATATGTACGAGAAGCCGTCTGGATCAAATAAAGTATTTCTGATCAGATAGCTAGTTAACACCAGATTGAAAGAAGGTGGTTCAGTTTCCTCTCATATCAATGATTTCAATAACATTATTTCTCGCTTGTTATCTGTTGATATCAAGTTTGATGATGAAATTTTAGCCCTGTTATTGTTATCGTCATTACCTGAAAGTTGGTCAGGGACAGTTACTGCAGTTGGTAGTTCATGTGGTACTGCTAAGCTCATCTTTGATGGGGTCCGTGATTTGATTTTCGGGGAATACATTAGAAGGAAAAATTCGGGTGAACCATCTAGCTCTCTGTTGAGTACTGGAGGAAGAGGTAGGGGAAAAGAAAGGGGTAGTAGCAGGGGTCGTTCAAAGTCTAGAAGAAGAAGTCAGTCAAAGCCCAGGAAAGACATCCAGTGTTGGAACTGCGAAGAACATGGTCACTTCAGAAGCCAATGCCCTAAACCATCTGGTTCTAAAGACAAAAAGGAAGTTAATCTGGCTGAAGATAACTCTAACGATGTTCTTATTTGCTGTGTTAAAGATTCTACAGAGTCATGGGTCATGGATTCAGGAGCATCGTTCCATGCTACATCTAGCACGAAGTCGATGAAGAATCTACGAACATGAAATTTTGGTAAAGTTCACTTAGCTAATGGCCATGCTCTTGATATCACAGGGATGGGGGATGTTGTTTTGAAGACTCCATTGGGCACCACATGGATATTGAAAGATGTTCGGGTCATTCCAAGTCTCAGGAAGAAGTTAATTTCCATTGGGCAGTTGGATTGTGAAGGATATGATGTCATGTTTGGTGGGGGACAATGGAAGGTCGTGAAAGGAAATCTTGTGATCGCCATAGGTTCAAAGAGGGGCACACTATACATGGTTGAAGTTCCTGTAGATGGGGTAAATGCAGTAACCAGTGGCATGAGTAAATCCAATCTGTGGCACCAACGACTTGGTCACATGAGTGAAAAGGGTATGAAAATGCTCGTCTCCAGTGGAAAGCTTCCAGAGTTAAAGAAGGTCGAATCGGAATTCTGTGAGCCGTGTGTATTCGGGAAAAAGAAGAAGGTGTCTTTTGTGAAGACAGGAAAGCCACGAAAGCTCAGAAATTGGAGCTTATCCACACGGATATTTTCGGACCTACTCCAGTTGCTTCTTTGGGAGGTGCTTATTATTATGTCACTTTCATTGACGATTCGACACGTAAGGTAGGGTTTACTTTCTTAAAAATAAATCTGAAGTTTTTGATGTTTTTAAGAAATGGAAAACTGCTGTTGAATTGGAAACTGATTTGAAGGTGAAATGCTTGAAGTCGGATAACGGAGGTGAATACATCAGCAAAGATTTCCAGAACTACTGTGCAGAGAATGGTATTCGAATGATCTATACAGTCCCGGGCACTCCTCAACAAAATGGAGTCGCAGAACATATGAACAGAACTTTGAATGAAAGGGCCAGAAGTATGAGAATCAATTCAGGGCTTCCAAAGATGTTCTGGGCAGATGCAATTAATACTGCTGCCTACTTAATTAATCGGGGACCATCTGTTCCGTTGGGTTTCAAGCTACCAGAAGAAGAGTGGAAAGGTGAAGCTGTTAAATTTGGGCATTTGAAAGTATTCGGGTGCAGTGCCTATGATCTAGTGAAAGACGGTGACAAGATTGATGCTAAAGCCAAGAAGTACACCTTCATTGGCTATGGTTTTGACAGTATGGGCTACCGGCTTTGGGATTTTGAAAACAGAAAATTGATCAGAAGTAAGCATGCTACATTTAACAAGGCTGAGTTATACAAAGACAGAAACACAACCACTTCAGAGGTTCAGAAAGAGCAAGTTGAATTTGATGTTGATGCTCAGAAACAACCAGATCCAGAACCTGTTAATGAACCAGAGACTGAAACTGATGATGATACAGTTCCTGAGTTTGAAGATGGTGGTATGGGTGGAGATGAAAAGACAGTTGAAGCTTCTGATAGTGGGAGTTCAGATTCTGAAGATGAACAGCATCCACAGACTCCAGACCAATCTCATTGGGTCAGGAGATCCACCAGAGTTTCAAAGCAGCCTACCCGGTACAGTCCTTTAGTTAATTATCTTCTTTTAACTGAGGATGGTGAACCAGAAAGTTACTCAGAAGCAGTTAAGTTGAAAGATTCGCTTCAGTGGGAGCATGCAATGCAGGATGAGATGAACTCTTTAATGAAGAATAATACATGGGTCTTAACCAAGCTTCCGCCAGACAAAAGAGTTCTACAGAATAAATGGCTCTACAGAGTTAAGGAAGATCACAGTGGTAACAAACGATACAAAGCAAGATTGGTCGCTAAGGGGTTTCAACAGAAACACGGGGTTGATTACAGTGAGATATTTGCTTCTGTGGTCAAGATGACTACTATCAGATTGGTGGTTAGTATTGTTGTAGCAGAAAAGTTACATTTGGAGCAGCTAGATGTGAAGACTGCGTTTCTGCATGGTGATCTTGATGAAACTATCTACATGGCACAGCCAGAGGGTTTTCAGGTTAAAGGAAAAGAAAACTTGGTGTGTAAACTGCAGAAAAGTTTGTATGGTTTAAAACAGGCGCCCAGACAGTGGTATTTGAAGTTTGATGGCTTTATGGGCAGAAACGGGTATAGGAGATGTGAGATGGATCACTGTTGCTATCTCAAGAAGTTTAAAAGCTCCTATATCATCCTCCTGCTTTATGTTGATGATATGCTGATAGCAGGTTCAGATATTGCAGAGATTAACAAGTTGAAGAAACAGCTGTCTGCAGAGTTTGAAATGAAAGACTTGGGTCCAGCTAAGAAGATACTTGGTATGAGCATCACCAGAGATCACAAGAATGGTTCTATAACTTTATCTCAGGAAAAGTACATTCAGAAGATATTAGAGAAGTTCAGAATGAATGATGAGAAGACTACTACTCGAAATACACCATTGGCAAGTCATATTAAGCTTTCTAAAGATCAGTCTCCAAAGACAGAGAAAGACAAGGCCGAGATGATGAAGGTTCCTTATGCATCGGCTGTGGGCAGTCTTATGTACGCTATGGTATGCACAAGGCCCAATATTGCTCACGCAGTAGGAGTTGTCAGCAGGTTCATGTCTAATCCGGGGAGAGAACACTGGGAAGCAGTTAAATGGCTGCTCAGATATTTGAAGGGTACTTCAAAGATGGCATTATGTTTCAAGGGTAGAGATGCTATTCTCAAAGGTTATTCTGATGCTGACTTGGGTGGATGCAATGAGACCTACAAGAGTACTACAGGGTATGTGTTCACTATGGGTGATACAGCAATTTGTTGGATGTCTAGGCTCCAAAAGAGCGTGGCACTTTCTACTACAGAGGCTGAGTACATGGCAGCCGCTGAGGCTAGTAAAGAGCTCGTTTGGTTGAAGAATTTTCTGGGTGAGTTAGGCAGAAAACAGACTAAGTATCCATTGTACTGTGATAATGAAAGTGTTGTTAAACTAGCAAAGAATCCTTCTCATCATGGGAAGACGAAGCACATTCGTATCAGATATCATTTCATCAGAGGTCTAATCAGCAGTGGTACTATCCAGTTGAACAACATGAAGGGGAACAAGAATCCAGCAGACATGTTCACTAAGTCTGTCACGCAGGATAAGCTGAAGCTTTGCAGGGCTTCAGCTGGCCTTCAGGAATAGTTGAGAAGGCGAGGGGTAACTAGGAGGAGCTAAACCAAATTTGGGTTTATTTATAAGTACAAGACAATGTAGTTGAAGACTTTGCGCATTCAGGTGGAAGCAGGTTGAGGTGTTCGACGCATTCAAGTGGTGGGTTAGAGAAGATGTCTCGAAGCCCAAGTGGGAGATTGTTATGTTGTGGGCTCCGACCCATCTCGGGTGGGCCGGTGGGCCTGGTATTTACTATAGACAGAATTAGGAAAGAGTAATCCTAATTGTCTAGATTAGTATATATATTCATATCTCGTGTACTTGTAAAATTAACACCTCAATAAAAAGAAAACCCTAGTTGCCCCAAGTGGACGTAGGTTACACAACGTAACCGAACCACTATAAATCTCGTGTCTCATTTATTGTTTTTATTATTTGTTCTCGTGTTCGTGTTCGTGTATTCGCGTGTTTGAGCAATCTGATCCTAACAATACCATTGAAATCCATTACACTTTTGGATCGTTAATTAAGGAAACTAGTGGAAAATCTTGGCTAGTGCTACTGGATCTAAGAAACCCCACCCGAACGATTGGAGGTCAAGCAGGTGCAATATTGTCATAAACAACTAACATTGTCAAGACTTGGTAAGTCGTGGCGAAAGGCAAATAACGAACACGGTCAGCTTTGATCATGAAATCACTATTGTTTTTACTTATGAAATTAGACTAGCTATCTATTTCAATACACTTGCTTATGTTTTACAAACGTTATTATTTTTTATTACTTGTAAACTCTTGAACTCACTAACCATTGTGTTGACACTTTAGTATGCTTTTACTGGGTCGTTGTTATCAACTGCATGTAGGAGTACTCACGAATCAAATATGCTTTGAACATTTATCTATTACATTTGGTTTTTATACATACATTTGAATCTGTGGTTTGGTCGTGTGTTCTACGCATTTACATTTATATATTTTGAGATTGGAATATTTACTAAATGCTTTCGTAATATTTTAAACTTTCAAACTATGAGGTTTCTCTTAAAGTTTTAAATAGAATCGTTCAAAGTAACTAATGACTTAGATTGTGATTTGTTCACACGCCTCGCGATAGAACTCTACACGTGAATTTTAAGGGTGTGATATTCTTTGTGGTGACTTTTATGGATCACAACTATGTGAATTACCAAGAAGGATACTAATTTAATCATAAGGATTAGCATGTGAAATGCTAACATTTTGCATCTCAAATGTATCATATAGTAGCATATGTAATATCCGTCTTAAGTTTCAATTGATTCGAGATTTTGAATTTTACTTCTAGTGATTAGTTAGATACTAATGATCCTTAACCCAAGTGATTAAGGTGAGGCACCCTAAGGTCTCATTAAAATAGGAGCAAGTCTTGGGTTTAAATCTCATGTATAATAAAAAAGGTTTCCCTATTGGGTGTAACCTTTCGTATTTATGTTAAACAAAAAGTTAACGCCGTTATATTCTTGAAAGGGCAATTTTTGGCATTAATGAAACTATGTGGGTTACTTATGTTTGTTTCTTTGTTTTACATTAAACAAACAAACAAACAAACGTACCCAGTAAATCCCACGCAGAGTAGGGTCTGGGAGGGGTAGGTGGTGGCGAGTCTTTCCTCTATCTTAGGAGATAGAGAGACCGCTTTCTTTCTTTGTTTTACATTAATTCTTTAATTTAAAAGTTAATAATTTAACTATTGAATTAAGCATAATAATAATAATGATAATAATAATAATAATAAAGATAATATTAATAATAAAAATAAGTTAAAAATAATAATAATAATAATAATAATAATAATAGTAGTAGTAATAATAATAACAATAACAATATTCTTAATAAGTGTTAAGCTTGAAGTAAATAAAGAAAATATAAGTTTTAATACTTTAAAACTTGTAATTAATCAGTCCTTTACATAAAATTATAACATTAAAAACCACAGGGACTAAAGTGTAATTTATCTTAAAACTAAAACTCAAACTTTGCGTTGTAGTTAAACAAAAGGAAACCGCAGGGACTAAAATGGAATAATTTAAAAGCCCAACCCCAAACCCCCTTTCTCCCCAGCAATTCCGGCCGGGAGCCGGCCAAACTCCGGTCGCGGCTCCGGCCAGCCCACAAACCATCGACAAAGGTCGTTTTGATGATTTTGAAGTTCGCATGTGTTGTATGATAAGCTATGTTAGTATGATGATATTGCAAAATATAAGATGTCCTTATGTGATATACGTGAATGGTGTTACATGATAATCATGGATAATAAATTATTATACCTGATCAAATAAGATTTCACTTAACAAGTCACCAACGGGTCAAACGAGTCAACTAGGTCAAGCGTGTCAACGTTTCTAAATCATTTAAATTTAAATTGTTTGATTGAGCACTTAGGATTTGTTAAACTATTTTGGTTACACATACCTATGTACTCGTGTGTTTTATTTAACCTTTGACGGGTTGTCTTCTAGTCATTCTTAGTTTCACTTTTCTTGTCCGCTTGCATATCAGGGGAGTTCAATGCCCTACTTTTATACACTCCTTTTTAAGGGAGAAAGTCTACTTACTTTTATAAATGCTTTTACTATTAAAAGTTATGTATAGTATGACATAACGTGTTATACCATTGAAATCCATTACACTTTTGGATCGTTAATTAAGGAAACTAGTGGAAAATCTTGGCTAGTGCTACTGAATCTAAGAAACCCCACCCGAACGATTGGAGGTCAAGCAGGTGCAATATTGTCATAAACAACTAACATTGTCAAGACTTGGTAAGTCATGGCGAAAGGCAAATAACGAACACGGTCAGCTTCGATCATGAAATCACTATTGTTTTTACTTATGAAATTAGACTAGCTATCTATTTCAATACACTTGCTTATGTTATACAAACGTTATTATTTTTATTACTTGTAAACTCTTGAACTCACTAACCATTGTGTTGACACTTTAGTATGCTTTTCCTGGGTTGTTGTTATCAACTGCATGTAGGAGTACTCACGAATCAAATTTGCTTTGAACATTTATCTATTACATTTGGTTTTTATACATACATTTGAATTTGTGGTTTGGTCGCGTGTTCTACGCATTTACATTTATATATTTTGAGATTGGAATATTTACTAAATCCTTTCGTAATGTTTTAAACTTTCAAACTATGAGGTTTCTCTTAAAGTTTTATATAGAATCGTTCAAAGTAACTAATGCCTTAGATTGTGATTTGTTCACACGCCTCGCGATAGAACTCTACACGTGAATTTTAAGGGTGTGATATTCTTTGTGGTGACTTTTATGGATCACAACTATGGGAATTTCCAAGAAGGATACTAATTTAATCATAAGGATTAGCATGTGAAATGCTAACATTTTGCATCTCAAATGTATCATATAGTAGCATATGTAATATACGTCTTAAGTTTCGATTGATTCGAGAGTTTGAATTTACTTCTAGTGATTAGTTAGATACTAATGATCCTTAACCCAAGTGATTAAGGTGAGGCACCCTAAGGTCTCATTAAAATGGGAGCAAGTCTTGGGTTTAAATCTCATGTATAATAAAAAAGGTTTCCATGTTGGGTGTAACATTTCGTATTTATGTTAAATAAAAGTTAACGTTGTTATATTCTTGAAAGGGCCATTTTTGGCATTAATGAAACTATGTGAGTTATTTATGCTTGTTTCTTTGTTTTACATTAATTCTTTAATTTAAAAGTTAATAATTTAACTATTGAATTAAGCATAATAATAATAATAATTGTAATAATAATGATAATGATAATAATAATAATAATAATAATAATAATAATAATAATAATAAAGGTAATATTAATAATAAATAAGTTAAAAATTATAATAATAATAGTAATAATAATAATAATAACAGTATTCTTAATAAGTGTTAAGCTTGAAGTAAATAAAGAAAATATAAGTTTTAATACTTTAAAACTTGTAATTAATAAGTCTTTTATATAAAATTATAACATTAAAAACCACAGGGACTAAAGTGTAATTTATCTTGAAACTAACACCCAAACTTTGGGTTGTAGTTAAACAAAAGAAAATCGCAGGGACTAAAATGAAATAATTTAAAACCCCAACCCCAAACCCCCCTCCACCGCAATTCCGGCCGGGAGCCGGCCAAACTCCGGCCGCGGCTCGGCCAGCCCACAAACCGTCGACAAAGGTCGTTTTGTGTTGCCAAATTGCGCCAAAACGCTCGTGAGTCAATTTCCAACAATAATAAATGAAATAATTGAGCTTTAAAGCAGGTTATTAACACCCACGAATTCGAAACCGAAACACCTTAAATCCCATAGCCGTTCGAGCATTAAACTTCAATAATAATTCAATTAATCACACATAAACAATCAATTAACTATCTCTAATCTATTCCCATTTCCAATTCCACCTGAAACACACAAAAATCTCGGATTCAATCACCAACATCATCGCGACCTGCAATCTACTCGAACATCACCATTTCAACAATCTGAACTTCAATTGTTAGAGGGCTTTTAATCATCAAGTCCAGTAGGAGCTATCTGTGCAACGAATTGGATTATCGTCATCAATTGCACTTCAGCTGGATTGAGTTTGATCGCGACTGTTCTTCATCTTGTTCATCATCAATCCATCTTCATTCGGGTAAATTAAACACATACACATACTCAGAATTACATGGAGAATCAAAGCCCCATGTTTATTTCAGTAATCGTTATCGAATCAATCTTCAATTTGATCAAAAATGATTCTAGGGTTTATGTGATTTGATGGTTTCTTTAAAAACTAAGTTTTAATATTTTAAAACCAAGTGATATCACGGCCACGGCCTTGGTTCACTGGTTAGTCACTTGCCTCATCACTTTGAGGTCCCGGGTTCGAACCCGGGCTCGAACCCGGGCACCCTTAAACTATTTTTTTGGGCTTTCTCAGCCTTTAAAAAATTATAGAAAATTTTCAAAAATTATAAAAATCATTTTTGTAAACTTTGTTTATTTTTAAAATCATTAAATTATTTCTGCAATTTTTCTTTAAATTTAAATATTTATAAAACAATACAACAAAGATTATTTTTAGTTATTTCTTATAAAATAGATTTTAAATAATGGTTTAAATTAATAAATTATTTTGGTCCAAACGTTACTTTTAATTTCAGATTAATATTGTTATTCAAAATAATTATAGAAATTATTTACACTTTATATTTAATTTTACCTGTTATTATAAATACTTTAATTACGTTAAATTATCTAAACAATATAATATTTTTTATTAAATTAAAATATAAGTGATTCTATTATTAAATTTTACTTATATATATTAAAACCCCTAAATCTTGTAATATATACGTTTAGATACCTTGTAAAAGAAATCGTTGGATCAACATTTATTCTTAATATCATCTTACATAAATATATATCATGTGAGTTTTTCATGGCCATCTTTTATTACTTCACACCTTTTGGGGTGAAATATGTTAACTTATCAACTTACACTTGTAAACCTTTTGATACTTGTAAACGCACATGCAATTCAACTTTACTTTTTGACATGGTTATTTGTATTTTTGTGAGTTTTATATGATATATATTATACGTTGACAATCATTAACTATTGCTAGCCTGACGACATTATAGATTTATGGGACTGACAAGCATATTGGTAGCTCTAGTGTCGTATTCTTGAGCACTATGAGGATCAAGTATACTTAGCTAATAATTAATCTTGTAATCGTGTAATCTTGTAATCTGTCAATGTTTGATTGTAGCTATATGTGTTCTATACACTTGCATAATGCATAACCATTGACATGAATTACTACTTGTAAATCTTTTGCTATATATATGTATACTTAACCCATGGAAACTTACCAACTTTCATAGTTGATCTTTTATTTTTAACATTTTTCAGGAAATGCTCAAGTTTGATGTCATCTCTTGAAGTGTGCTAACATCTAGGATTTGGACCTAGATAGATGAATAAATTGTCTTGGAATATTATCTTATGTTATGTTTATTTCTTGTTTGAGACTTATGGTTGTAATTTGCATATTAAAACTTATGGTAATAATATTTTTATTAAATAGTAGCGTTATGTGGCTGTGAAAAATCTTAACTCTCACATCTCGACGATTCCACCGTTAAGGTTGGGGTGTGACATTGGGGCAGGGGTTTTTTCTCAAATATGGTAAGTTTCCTCCTGTTGATGGTTTCGGGTTATGTACTCGAGCAATGGAGTAGATTGGGTGTGTCATGACCGCTATTGTCACACCCTCAAAATCCGCTAACGGGGTTTTACCGTCAGGCGTGTGACATAACC
Organism: Flaveria linearis; assembly: GCA_024085815.1. NCBI lineage: Eukaryota > Viridiplantae > Streptophyta > Magnoliopsida > Asterales > Asteraceae > Flaveria > Flaveria linearis. Next base: position 34,156 of record JABSNV010000434.1, on the reverse strand, counting down.
AGGATCTCAGATAAGCATCAGTTACACCAAACGACTCGATAATTACAAAACATATAGATTGCTTAATAATAATGAAACAAACCGATTATGTTTAAGTATTGTGGAAGCGAATACAGTAAAACATTTAACAATAGTTTTGGAACACGCAAACACGCGTCCAATCCAATTTATGTAAAGTAAATGCAAATCAAATCTTGAAAACAGTTTGTGGTGAATGCGGAATGATATGCGGTAGATGCTGTGCTCCTAAACGTGCTATATCAATGTCCTGAGAGAAAACATGCAAAATCTCAGTACAAGACTGGTGAGTTCACAGGTTTATCAGAAAACAGTAAGTATCAGTATTGAAATTCCCGGATTTTGTAATCCAATACGTATCAGTAATGAAATTTCCGGATTATGTAATCCAATAAGTATCAGTAATGAAATTCCTGGATTATGTAATCCAATAAGTATCAGTAATGAAATTCCCGGAGTATGTAATCCAATAAGTATCAGTAATGAAATTCCCGGATTATGTAATCAAAGCATATCATGGGTAGCTAGTCCATAATGATCACTATGTGTACGAAGTCGCGACCGAGCTGACATGCAATCAAATAATAAAGTAGGCCCGGCTGTGGATCACACACCACAACACTTGTAATTAGGCTAACCGTTCACCCGTTTGACGAACGTTGTGCTAGCGCGACTAGCCCGGGTGGGGTATGTCAATCCCAGTAGTACTACTAACAATCACCTCGCTAAGTCCATATTAACGGTCCGAAGGGCAAAGTATAACACCATAGTATCAAGTATATGCAGTATTACAAAAATCAATGTAATGTAACGTTTATGAAAACAGCATGTTTCTCTCCCCCAAAAGAGTATATAAGTAAAAGTGGGGCTATAAACTCACCTTAAATGCACAGCAACAGTAAACGAAAGCACAAAGATTAGCGTTTCCGGTTAACCTGAACGTCATTATATAATTAATATTAAATATTAATTATTAACAATGGGTCGTACGGTTTCGCGTTCACGGTTCGGTTACAGTGCAAGTCATCGACTTTCTCCATTCACATACAAGCACACAAACAAACACTAAAAACACCTTAAATGAAATGAGACCCACAAATACTCTCGTTTATACCGGACCACGTATAAAGGTACTCATCATACGTTTTATTTATATGACTTTTTATAATAAAACCTTAGACGTTTATTAATGCATCACCCATTTATATATATAATATAACACATACATACAACCCACAAATAATACCCAACACATAATATATATTCATACATATACATATATACTCACTTACATGCACACATGCACAATAATACTAATGATAGTATTAATAATAATAATAATAATAATAATAATAATAATAATAATAATAATAATAATAATAATAATAATAATATAACAATAATATTTTCATTCCAAATCGAAGATCAATTCGATTCTGTTTTTAAATATATTATGACATATTTTTGTAAATTAATTATGACACACCATATGGTTACTTTTATGTATGAAATATATTCGAGATAATATATTTTATATCCACAACATATATTCCGTCCTTATGACACATGCTTTCGGTTGTTCTATGTATTATATGGACACAGATTGGTATCAGATAGCGGATAATGTATGGGGCTCCACATCATATTATTCATATTAATTGATTATGCTTTGACTGGTATGTATGACCCGTTCTTGAATATTGAATGTTTAATAATCAGTATAAATTAATATTCTATTGTAATATTTCGTTTGGCTTGATAGTGGCTGGATCTCAGTTCGGATAATGTAGGACAAAATATATACATCCATGTACACCACCATAAAATAATCTTGGACTCCACATGGTCATACACACACTATTGAGCATATACAACTGAAGCATATACAGAAACACGCATGGATCGTGCACATCGCAGAAAGCACATACACTGCAGAACCCAAAACTCCCATATTCGACAACATCATACATACGCATCCAAACCGAAAACACACACACACACCCACTGCAGATCATATACGCAGATCGTATACACTGCCATACACACACAAAACACTTACACACATATCCTTTAGATACATTATACACACAGGATACATATATATATACACACAAAGCTGCGCACTCATACATTAACACACACATACCTTTAGATATATATATATATATATATACACACAAACGGAATACACATATATATATATATACAAAGCTATGCACATAAATTCTTTCGGTCAATTCAAATCACGTACACAATATACACAACTCACGCACACAACGCAACTCACCGCAAGAATATATACACACATACATACGCAGAAAAACATACCGATACATGCATACGCAGAATATATACATACCGATACATACATACGCCGTATTTATATTAGCTAGCACCACGTACGGTTGCACAGCACACACATACAATCTTGATTCACACACAATCATAGATCTCGCATACGAGCACGCACGTAGAAACCGTAACCGGCCCGAAACACTTGAAATCATATGGTGATGAACACGAGTAAAGAATGATGAGAGAATCGTACCGAACGGGGATGTTTCGGTTGATCCGTGGTTGTCGGAGTGCTACCGGTTGTCGAAGTTTATACTTAATCACGTATGCGCGTGTATGGGTTCTGCTATGTATGTGTGGGAATAATCTTGTGTTTGGTTATCTTTGTTCCTTCTTTATGTGATCATCGGATTGTATACAACTCAATTATTAGGGTTGTTTATGGGGAACAAGATTATTGGTGCGATTATTTATATTGGTGATGTTTTCGTTTGGGGTTTCCTTGGGTATCGCATATTTCGTCCGCTTGTGTGTGTGTGGGTATTGTGTGTTATTAAATAAGGGTGAATGGGTTTTCTTTTGGGTAGTGGATGGTTTTCTTTTAGGTAGTGGATGGTTTCTTTTGGGTAGTGGATGATAGTATGATGTGCATGATAGTATGATGTGCATGATAGTATGATGTGCATGATGCACATGTTTGTGTATGTGCATGTGAGGTGCATAAGTGTGTGTTTTCTTTTCTGTGCAAACGAGTATGAATATATCTATATTATATATGGTGGGTTGGTTATGAGCCAGCACATCTCCCACTAGGTAGGGTGGAAGTTTAATGTTCCCCTTGAGTCTCCTAAGTTTGCACTTTAGGTCCCTCCATCTTGCATTAATTTCCTAGTTAGACTAAATTTTGTTCTAAGCTAGTTTGAAGTTTATAAGTTAGTGTGAAGTTTAAATAAATAAGATGATAACAATTGTAATTTCATTTATACAATTTGAATTTAAAAGTACCAAGTGACGGAGGTGATTTAGATAATGGAACGACGTTAGCCTGAAAGATACGGGTTGTCACAGTTATAAAACATATAAAAAGACAAGAAAAGTAGATATTAAAATGTTGAACCATTCAGAGGAAATATAAAACATATAAAAAATAAGTAAGTTGACCTAGGACCAGCGCGTTGTGACATGACGTTAAACGGAGAAAAAATAAGCATAAAAATGTTGAACCACACATGCACATTGCAGCATGTTAACTTGTAAAATTTAGACCAAAATATAAAAGAAAAATTTGTAAAATATGAAAATTATAAGGACTAAAGTCGAAAGTAAAATATGTTGGGGCTAAATTATAAAGATGCAAAAGCATTGAGTTGAAAGATAAAAAAAAGTTAAAAATTAAAAAAAGACCAAAACATAAGTACAATCCACTAATGCATACAACCCATAATGTATACTAAAATCATTAAAAAAGAAAAAAAAAGACCAATGAATAGCTACCAAGTGGCCCAATCATCATATGGCATTGTAGTTGTCGACCATGTAGTTTTATATAAGGTACAACCATGATGTGTAATATACTACCTTAATACGCTACTCAAGTTGATAATTAGTATTATACTAGTATTAAGTCCCTCGTGTTACGGCGAAAGCGTAAAATCATGCCATGTAGCACTAATGTCACACCACCATTAGCGTCACAAACACCGGAAAAGCTCCTATAAAAAAGAAATAAGAAGTAAAAAATGAAAAAATATAACCAAAAGGAAAGTAGACGTAAAAACATGAACCATGCAAATCAACCGTAAAACATTAAAAACAATCACCGAGTCGATCTAGGACCTGCGCTTTTGGACGGGGCCGTTCAACGGAAAAAACTAGGCGTAAAAACATTAAAACACAAGCACACGTTACAGCGTGTTAACTCATAATATTTAGATCGAAACATAGAACAAAAAAATATGAAAGTTGAAAAGTACAGGGGACAAAAAGTAAAAATTTGTAAGGGTTAAAATATAAAATATGTAAAAGATTTGGGGCTAAAAGTTAAAAGATAAAAATGTAATAAAAAAATCCAAAACCGGATAGAACTCACTAAAGGTAAAGTACAAATTATGATGCACTAATAAGTTGTAATTAGTAATATACTTGTATTAAGCCTCTGAATTGCAGCGTGTGGCGTAAAACCATGTCAAATAGCGGACCAATAACACAAAACCATGTCAAATAGCGGACCAATAACACACCACCGCTATTGGCCACTAACACCGAAATAACTCAAAGAAATTTAAAAAACCAAAAAAAAACAAAACAAAACAAAAAGGTAACGTAAAAACGTTGAACTACGCAGACGAATCATAAAACAAAAAGTAAGTCAATTTAGAACCAACGCGTTACGACAGGGCTGTTAAACAGGGAATAAATTAAGTGTAAAAACGTTGAACCACACATGCACACTAGGATATGTTGACTCGCAAAGTTTAGACTCAAACGTAAAATGGAAAATTCGTTATATAAAAGTATATGGGACCAAATTTGAAAGTAAAAATATTGAGGGCTAAATTATAAAATATGTAAAAGTATTAGAATCTTCTTCTTCTTTGCCCCGAGTATTTAGGTCAAAAAATTATATATATATATATATATATATATATATATATATATATATATATATATATATATATATATATATATATATATATATAAATCTTCATGGTCAGTGTGAACAGTAGATTGCATAAGGATCTAAAGCTGCTCGATGAAACCATATTTCTGGGATAATGTTATTCTAATCCCACGATTATCACAGGTATGATATGAGATGTAATCGATCTCCACAATTGTTTCCTTCGCAGGTATGAAGATCCGACCTTCTTATTTCACGTGTATGTTTCTTTCCCTCATTTCTCTTTCTTATCTTATCTTCATTCCTTTAACCTTTTGGAACCCTAACTCTCGCCAATGCAGCTGTGATGTAGATTGCATGTATGTTCTTTGTTGTCAAATTTAAAGTCTTAAAAGGTGGCGCATATCTCTGTAATTCATAGTTTCATACCCATGTTTATGATAGAGTTTCTTCAATTCTCTTGGTTTGCATTTTGATTTTTTGATTTGGTTTAAGTATCAAGAGCCAATCTTAAGTTCATCGAATTACTCTTTGGTTTTTGTTCGTTTGATTCACATTTTCCCCAAAATTCATTACCTTTTAATTTTTTTTAAATATATCACTGTTATTACTCTTTTTGGTCAAAGAAATAAAAACCCAATTGGAATCTTGATGCAGATGTGGTAGATCTCATTCAAAAAGCTAAAGATGGAGGCTTGGATGTTATCGCCAGATAATGTAAAATTTTATGCAAATATTAGTAAGTGTAAGGTTATTGTGTAACTAATTATAAGGGGTAATGTGTAAATAATGTTTTAAATACTATTTTACCCTTAAAAGTGGTTGTATCTTATACATTGAATATAGTAAGTGCTCTTAATTTTATGGTATCTTAAAATACCCCTCTCATACTTTATATATAGTATAGATAGTAATCTTAAATGCTTTAAATTTCATCACTTGTTTGAAATATGTACTTACAATTAAACTTTAATGTCCTTTCTCTAATTTCTTAATCCAATAATTGGTTTGATTGTTGGTTTAGGTGTTAGATGGATACAAAAAGAGTTTTGGTGCTTCATGGAAAACTGCAAGCCAATTTAGTAGTACATTATCTACCTTCTGCTCCAAATTTTGTGATAATTTATTGATTTTTCTTTGTCAACTGATGTTGTTGTTTTTATGTTTAACATTATCCCTGTTTCTTGGCAATGGTACTCAAAACACTGTTTCACAAGATTTTTTTCAGTGCTTTCTCCATTTTTTGCGAGCCGGGGGTCTCTTCGGAAGCGGTCTCTCTATCTTTTAAGATAGAGGAAAGACTCGCCACCACATACCCCTCACAGACCCTGCTCTTCAGTGGGATATACTGGGTATGTTTGTTTGTTTGTTTGTATTATCCCTGTTTCATGAGGAGTAGGTGTTAGTGTTGATTCAACAACCTAATTTGCATTATATGACTATACGTACTTAATGAAGTAAAGTGCTTACATCTTTGAACTATAATTGACCAGCTTTTAATATAGTTTTTTCTTGATTAATAATCAACTTGTTTGTAAATTATATTATATGACTATATGTACACGACTACTCTCTTTGTTTTTACCCATTTCACCCGTATAGATAAACTGTAACCTAAATTATGAGGGTTTTAATTTGTTATGAATTATGACTATAATTTGTATACTTCTTCGAAACACATTCAAATCAATACCATTTTATTTTTTTAACTTAGCTACCATAATTTTATTAAAAGTCTCAGTTACTTGCTAATAGTATTAGTTGGTGGTTGCAAATACAGAGGGCAGTTCTTTTATAGATAAATCTCCTTTGATACTTGAATAATGTAGAAAGTTTTGATCTTACAAATTTATATTTAAAATATTAGTTTGATGCTTTCTTTAATCCGTAGCAGTGATCATTAACTATACACCATGTAACTGTGTGCACTAATTCTTTGTTGTTCACTGGAGTTTGGAGCCCTTATGCACGGTTTTAAGTGTTGAGCATGATAACTCTCGCATCTGTAGTCGTATCTGTAAAAGTATGTCAGTTTTTTGGTTTCTTGAAGAGTGGAGCAAGAAAGTGAAAGTGAGTATATTCATCCTTAAGTGTGGTTATTTGATGCTCCAGGTATTGCAGCGGTGGGTGGGGAAGACTAGCATGGCATTTAAAGGACCCTGAGAATGAGAATAATTGATGGTATATCACCCATGGTCAGGTACACTTCTTCGTGTCACTGTGGTTTGTGCAATAGCCCTAAATGCTATTATTTTTTATTGCATTTTGGTTCAGGGATTTGTTAAACTTCAGCATTGTTAAACTGCAACATTTGTGCTAAAAAAATAAGGCATAAAACATAGACTGTAGGTCCATGGTGCAAAAAACAAAAGATTCATTTTGACTTGTTGGAAGGGGCGGACCTACCCCCATGGGAGGGGGCGGCCGCCCACCCTAAATTTTTTTTTTATGTTAATATATGCTCGTTTTCTCGTCCGCCCCCTGTAAAATTTTGCAATCGCCCCCCTTCGAAACCCAATTTTACTTGTCTTCTTTCTTTTTTAATGAGCCTACCCGATCCAACCCGTTACCGCGTTAGTCGACCGACCTTTAAAAATTTTCCGCCCCCCGTGAAAAATTTTTCTGGATCCGCCACTGCTTGTTGGTCACATTATATACATATATATGGTTATGATACTTTAAACATAAACTATATTACGATTGTTGATGATCCTTTAAACATAACTATATTATGATTGCTGATCATTCTAACAATTTTTCAAATGTATTGAGAAGTGTTACTGTTGGTCCATAATGATCGATTCAACAGTGCAAATGATCACAGACACACACAAATCCCACTGATATTCATTGAACCATGAGAGAATCTTGCTTAACAATCAAAGTGAGTATCAAACAAAGATCAATAGAGGATATAAAGCTACAATAATGAACAAATCAGCTCCTAGCACCTCTATCCGTCTCACACACACTTAGGTGATGTTTGTTTTTTTTTGGAAAAGAGCTTCTAAAGCTCTTTTGTCTGCGCCAAAAAGAGGCGGGCAGATGTTTCAGGTCTGCAGAGTGTTTGTTTTTTGAAGACGTTTCATTAAAAAACGTCTGCGTGACCTCTTCTTAGAGAAGAGGTGGACTAATGTCTTCACACCTCTTCTAACCTCTTCACATTTCATTTCAACCCTACTACTTCTCTTCCCCAAATACCCACACCCCACCTCCATTTCTCTGCTCCATTCCCGTCGCCACTCCCCCACTCCCCCTTCGCGACCTCTCATTCCCGTCGCCACTCCCCCGTCGCCACTCCCCCCGTCGCCACTCCCCCCGTCGCCACTCCCCTGTCGCCAATCCCCCTTTCACCGTTGCGACCTCGCCCGAGTTCATCCTTCTGCTCGGTTTCATCCTTCTGCTCATCCTTCTGCTAATTCGTCGATTACGGATTCGTGTTTGATTGAAGGTGTTAGCTGATATTATTTGAGTAATTAATGAACATAAGGTGCAGAATCAATAGTTGGAGTTAATGTATAATTATAGCATCTTCCTGTATGTTTAGCAAGTTCTATACGCAATTCGATTTTGATAATGCTAATCGCCTTGAAGATTTTAATGTTTCGTGCCCCTCGTGACAGTGGATGATGAAGATGATGGATGAAGATGATGGAACATGGGTATCTTGATTCTTGAAGATCAAAACTCATATGTAACCCTGAAATCTGAATTGAGGTTCGAGCTCAACAATGGCGTGTGCAAGGTTCATCACTCTTAAAACCATCAATGAACCATCGAATCTCACGCGTCTCCTCCGCCCTAGCCTCCGAACATCCACCGTGGTTCGGGCCTTTTCAGCCCTCATGTCACCACCGTCTAAAGCCGTTGTTTACGAGACTCACGGGCCTCCGGATACTGTCACAAAGTCATATTCTTTCTTGTCAATCTATCTTCTATTAATGATCGATTAACAAAGTTTTGAGTTTGTTTAATTTGTGTGCAGAGTAATTGAACTTCCATCGGTTGAAATTAAAGCGGATGATGTGTGTGTTAGAATGCTCGCTGCTTCCATCAATCCATCTGATATTAACAGAATTGAAGGTTTGAAATTGAATTTGTTAATTGGTCATTTGATTGTTACTGTTGGTTGTTGGTGATATGTAGTTTTGAGATAATGAATTATAGTTGAACGAATTGCCTCATTCCTGTTGTGTGATATCATATGCCCTAAATTTTCATGAATCAGTTTGTATGCTAGTTGCATAGTTACATGTTTTGTAAATAATCCATCTGTTAATCTTTCCCTTATTTGAAATGGAACACATATGATTTTAGTAGTAATTCAGCTGTCGAGAAGAAGCAACAATGATGGCATTAGTTTTGAAGTTGCAAAATTATCAATTCATTAATATGTTAAGTAGTTCATAGCATATAAATTTCTTGTCCTACTGCTGGAAACATTCTCTTGATTACTTTAGTTGTTATGCTCAAAATATATTTGTTGTGCTGATAATAGGATTCGTGTTGATTGAAGGTGTTAGCTGATATTATTTGAGTAATTAATGAACATAAGGTGCAGAATCAATAGTTAGAGTTAATGTATGATTATAGCATCTTCCTGTATGTTTAGCAAGTTCTATACGCAATTCGATTTTGATACTGCTAATCGCCTTGAAGATTTTGATGTTTCGTGCCCCTCGTGACAGTGGATGATGAAGATGATGGATGAAGATGATGGATGAAGATGATGGAAGAAAGAGTTTGAGAAAATGATTGGGAAAGTGAGATTGGGAAGGGTGGGGTGTGTTTGTTTTATAATAATAATAATAATAATAAATAATAATAATAATAATAATAATAACAATAACATTGCAGATGTTAAAAACAAACAGTCTTTTTCTTGCAGACTGCAGACGTTTGGTCCACCTCTTCTGCTACAGATGTCTGCAGATGTGGTCTGCAGACTGCAGACATTTTACCTCTTCAGAAACAAACAGCACCTTAGGGTTTGAACAAAATGGCAAAAACTCTCGTTAGAATGAGAAAATATTACAATATATAGTCAGACTCTAGGTTCGCTGATAGATTCGCCGGGCGCCCAACTAGGTTCGCCCAGCGACAACCTATACAGACTCCGAGCCACAACACACTATGAGTTCCGGGCGAACCTATAGGTTCGCCCGTAGGTTCGCTAGAACAGAAACAGAAACATAATAAATACATTTTAAAGACAAAAACACCGACAGGCCGGTGAGTCTAACCAACACAAGTCATCAATACTCCCCCTAGGTTGGACCTCACCCAGGGGGTCTCTAAATCAGCTCCAGCCTTTTGTCTTTTATGCTTGAACAGCTCCGGCTTCAATCTCGGCCTCTGGATCTTGAATCAAATCAGCTCCGGCTCTTTGCTGAACAATCTGGAAAATGTCTTGAGCAATGACTTCAGCAAACACTTCATCCTCATTAATCTCTTGTACAAACTGAGCTTCTGAGATATCTGTATCAGGCACGTCAATAACAATAACCTCATCCTGATTTGTAACAGTATGCTCCTCAGATGTAACCCCAGAACTACTAGCCTCACCAACAAACCTCTTCTCAATCATTCTATCCATCTGCGTAGCCAGATCATCCATATCCATCTTGAAATCATTGGTTTTTCTTACTTTCTCAGCAACCTCCTCTATCTCAACTCTAATTCCCCGGGCTTTGTTGGCAACTATCATAAACAGATTTGCCTCAGTCTTTGTATCTTCTCCTGCCCCATGTTTAATTGGGTTTTCACATAACACTTTCAGATCATCGTCACAAAATGAGAACACTTCCATGGGATCAAACAATCTGATTTCTGGTCTGTTACTTCCCTTCAGTCTGATAAAAAAAGGCCAGTCATAGTGTTAGCGAATGTGATGTTCGCGTACACTATGACTGGTATATATATACCCTAAGTTCGCTGGAAGCGAATTTACAGATTCGCTCGGCAACATGATCAATCATATACAGAACTAAGCTGGGCGAAACTATAGATTCGCTAACAGATTTGCTAGACAGAGATAAAAAGCCTTTTGAACAAAGAAACTAACACAAAAACAAAACTCATTCAAAAGAGGGATACGTCTATTTTCAAAATCAAGAACAGATTTGATCATGAGATCACATTCTCAAGAAATGCTTAACACAAGGATGTAATTTAAACATCAACAGCAGTGAGATCATACTGATTTAAAGATAGTTTCACAACTTTAATTTTATTTAAGTTTAAGATAGTTCATAAACGACTGTCGGTATGTTTATCCATTTAAACTCAAACAATCATTCTTTCAACACGTAACTCATGATTCTTTATCATGTTTTGGTACGATTATGCATTCAAAATTAGGATCCCACACTCATTTGGTAAAACCTACCCATCCTCATGGTTTGTTGAGCATATCTGGCTTATTTGAATTTGTCTGATGATGAATTAATGGATGATGGTCAGGGATAATAATTTACATGGTTTACAGAACAATTAGAGCTCCAGGTCAACACTTTCATGTAGCAGAGGAGATAATCATTTGTAATCGTGTGAACGGAGCTTCAGGTCAATACTTTTGTATAGCAGAAAAGTCCATTCCTCCAGGTCAACGCTTTCGCATAGCAGAGGAGTTTTAACACGAGATATAATTTACAACGGAGATGAAAGATGGTAATATACAATGGTAAGACAAATAAGCCAGGCTCTCAACCCCTTTTTGACGGGACTCAGTTTCGTGCAGACCAACGATAAGATGGATTATCCAGATTTTTTTTTATGCAGATAGCTTAGTTTGTCACGAGGTTACCGTTTACTTGGTTGAATTGCTGAGCCTACCGAGTATGTCATATAATGAAACTTTCAAACTATTATAAAATTTCTATTGCAAAACAATCATCTTTGTCAGTTTTTATCATTTCTCACATATGGCATATCATGTAAATAAAGCATATCAAGTGAAAATTCTATCATTTCTCAGTCATCTCAAATCAGAATTTTGATTTTTATTTTTAACTCTCCCCCAAAATTTTTATTTGATAGCTATCTAATAGATTTTTTTTTAATTTTGCTTAAAGAAATAAAAGAAATATTTACGTATTTACATCTTAAACAGTTGTTTTGCTCAGAAAAGGTTTTCAGAAGGATATTAATCCTAGCATAGAGATCAGTTCATAAAAACGTGATTTATCAAATGTTTTAGTGAAAAGATCTGCTTTCTACTTTCTTGTTTCAATAGGAATAATATCAATGAACCCCTTTTCTTGAGCATCACGGATGGCATGAATTCTTGTTTCGATGTGCTTGGTTCGAGTATGATGAATTGGATTCTTGGCAATTCCAACAGCGGCTTCATTGTCACGGAAGATCGGTGTGTGAAGGAAATTGATGCCATAATCCATCATCTGGTGTTGAATCCAGAGCACTTGGCAACAGCAGCTTGATGCAGCAATATATTCAGCTTCTCCCGTGTATAAGGACACTGTTGTTTGCTTTTTGCTTTGCCACGAAACAAGACAGTCACCCAGATATTGACATCCGCCGGTTACCGACTTTCTGTTAATCCTGCAACCACCATGATCACTATCAGAAAAAGCATGTAAATCAAAATTCCCACCTTTTGGGTACCAAAGCCCCAAACGAGAGGAACCCTTAAGGTAACGAAAAATGCGTTTAACAGCTAGCTCATGTGATTCTTTAGGATTGGCTTGATAACGAGCACAGTAGCACACAGCAAATATGATATCTGGATGGCTTGCAGTCAGATACATGAGAGATCCGATCATCGAGCGATATCGATGAGCATCCACGGACTTCCCATTATCATCAGGAGACAAGCATGTTTGAGCAGTGAAGGGAGTAAGTTCTGGCTTTGAATCATCCATGCCGAACTTTGCGATGATTTCCTTGATGTACTTCTCTTGGTGAATAAGAATACATTCAGGTTTCTGTTCCACCTGCAACCCTAAGAAGAAGCACATCTCCCCCATCATGCTCATTTCAAAGCGATCCTTCATCACTTCTTCAAATTCTTTACACAGCTTTTCATTTGTTGATCCAAAGATAATATCATCTACATACACTTGAACAATCAGCATCTCACCATCAACCTCCTTCTTGAATAGTGTCATATCTATAGTCCCACGAGAGAAACCCTTACCGAGCAGATACTGTGTCAAGGTCTCATACCAGATGCGGGTTGCTTGATGCAACCCATACAAAGATTTGTCTAGCTTGTATACTTTATCTGGAAAATCTGGATCCTCGAAACCTGGTGGCTGACATACATAGATCTCCTCATCAATGTCTCCATATAGAAATGCACACTTCACATCCATTTGAAAAACTTTAAAGTTTTTGTTAGCTGCATGTGCAAGAAAAATTCTGATGGCTTCGATCTGAGCAACTGGAGCAAACACTTCAGTGTAGTCTATCCCCTCCTCCTGAGCAAATCCTTGAACAACCAATCTGGCTTTGTTTCTGACAACAACACCACGATCATCTGGCTTATTCCGAAATACCCACTTGGTACCAATAGGGTATTTTTTAGAGGAAGATCAACTAACTCCCAAACTTTCAACTTTCTGAACTGCTGCAACTCAGACTGCATAGAGTCCACCCAACTTGGGTCTTCAAGTGCCTGTTTGTAATTCTTTGGAACATCTGGGATAGAAAAGCTGCATAAAGGCACTCATTTATCAACCCACTCTGACTCCGAGTCCTTACTCCGTCTGTGATAGATCCAATGATGTAGTCATGAGGATGATCTTTCAAGGTTTTAAAATTAGTGTTAAGCAATAAAGGGTTTTGTTGAGATGTGGATGCGAAAGTGGATGGTTGTGAAGGAAGAGATGAATTGGTAGGGATTGGATCGATAGGGGAATTTGGAATGGATGAAGATGTGGATGGAATGGTAGATGAGATTGTAGGATTAGATGAAGATGGTTGAGATGGTGGAGGTGGTGGAGATGGGATATCAAATGAAGTGGGTGGTAATGATACTGCAGACGGTTGCAGTTGTGGTGGAATAAGATTCACAGGTGAGTGAGGAATAACGTCATCATCATCGGGAATTGGCAAATTGAATGATTTGAAGACAGTGGTAGAATAATAAAACCATGCAGGCTCACTTCCAATGTTTGTTGAGTTAGATTCTTGCCAGTCGACATAGGACTCTTGCACAATCCGCGTCCGTTTGTTATACACACGATACGCCTTTGTGTTTCTGAGTACCCAACAAAGAAACACTCATCAGAGACGGCACCAAACTTCGTATTCTGGTCTTGAGTATTCAACAGAGTACAAGAGCAACCAAAAGGGCGCAAAAAATCAATGAGAGGCTTAATTCCTTGGAACAACTGATATGATGTCTTCATCTTGCTCTTGACAATCAATACCCGGTTCAGAACGTAAGCTGCACAATTAACTGCTTCGGCCCAAAAGATAATCGGAAGCTTTGACTCGATCAACATCGTCCTAGCTGCTTCAATTAGTGTTCTGTATTTACGTTCAGCAACACCATTTTGTTGAGGTGTTCTGGCAGCACTGAACTGTCTGAGAATACCCCTTTGTTCACCGAATGAATTGAAGATGTGGTTTCTGAATTCTGTTCCATTGTCGCTCCTGATGGCTTGAATCTTCCTTTTCCCAAGAACCTCAATCAGCGGAATCAGCTTCATCAACTCCTCAGCAGTCTCACTTTTGTTAGTCAGAAATCTCACCCAAGAGTACCTTGAGTAATCATCTGTCACAACAAGACAATAAGATTTCTTAGCAATCAATTTAACACTGATAGGGCCAAATAAGTCAGTATGTAACAATTCGAGGGGATGTGAAATCGAGTTTTGAATTTTAAGTTTATGTGGCTTTTTGTGCTGTTTTCCTTTTGCACAAGCCATACATTTTTCTACCACAGAATAATCTTTCAGTGGTAGTCCCCTGACCAAATTGTTCTTAACTAACTTATTTATCAATTTAAATTGATATGCCCTAATCTTTTATGCCACTGAAAAGATTCATGAGAAGAAGCTTTTGATAAAAGACAGGTCACGGTGGAAGATGATTCTTTTGATCCCATATTTAACAAATAGGTATCATTTCTCCTTGGAGCTCGCATGATCACCATCTCTTTAGGGATAGAGAACTCTGGTTTCAAGAACAGACATTCGTTGGCAAGGAACATCACGAGAATATTTTTATCATAGATTTGTGATACACTGAGAAGATTGAACGCCAATTCTGGAACATAGTTGACTTTCTCCAAAGTAAGGGATCCATTCGAGACATCTCCTTGGGCAATCATTTTTCCACCCTTCTTGTGTCCAGCAAAAGTAACATAGCCACCATCAATTATTCTAAAATTTGTCAGCAGGTCCTTCAACCCAGTCATATGTCTGGAACATCCACTATCTACATGCCAATAACTATTTACAGCGGCCTCTGAATGTTCCTGACATTTGAAAAAAATTGGTTAGACTTTGGAAATTAGGACCCAAGTCTTAGTGTACTTAAGCCTTGGAGTAACACATCTTCTGCAAAAGAAACCATTCACAAAATCTGTCAATCTAGTTCCAAAAAATTTAGTCTGTATATTACTACCACCTGATTCAGGACATTGCTTTATTAAGTGATCATCCTTTCCACGTCTAAAACAATGAGATCTCAACCTTGTTTTGGAACAATTTAATGAAGGAATTCTATCAATAGATATTTATTCATCACATTCATACAATTTTAAATCTGAATCACTGTATGAGTCATATGGCTCTTTTGACTTCCCAGTAACGACTTCCACTTTAACTGATTTTTGATCAATTTTATCCTTGTTATTCTCAGTGGAAGAAGACGTTTCTTTATCTTTTGGTTTTGAAATCCTTATCGGTGTAAAAGATGGAATTGGATCATAGAAGAATTTGTTTAAGCAGTTTGTTTTTGTTTGACTTTCAGAGACATGACCTGAAAGTTGAGCTTCATCATTCATACACACATTAGCATCAAACGCGGAATTTAAAACATTCAAGTCATCACAAGTGTTTGAAACAAAACATCTTAAGTTACTATTACATGCCCCATAATTTGAATCCAAAATAGTTCCAGCAGACACGAAATGATTACTTAAGCTAATGTCTACAAAAGACTTCTTGGAATTAAAATTATGACTACTAGAGCTGCCAAGACCACTACTGCCACCATAATCATATCCTTCTCGTAACTCCTTAGAATTATCTCCTTCTAAACCTGCAATAGAGCTGTTAGTATCATTCTGTATAATCTCTTGTATCAAATCATTTGAAGGATGAGGAGTGCGCATAGGAGAATAACAGAAAGTACTAAGTGGAGGATATACCGATGCATCATTTTCATTACCCAAACCGGTCTTGATCCTTGCCCCCCGTTGTTTTTGCATAATTCCTCCCTTTTCATGCTCGAAAGTGACCACTGTTCTAATTTATTTTTAAGTTTTCTGACTTCAAATTCGGCAAGTGTAACTTGTTCAGTTAAATAGTTAACTTCACTGTTCTTTTCTAAAATAGTCCTTTTTAAGTGTTCATTTTCTTTTAAAGCTTTTCTTAATTTGACAAAATACTTTGACTCATTTTGTTTAAGCTCTTGTTGGTTTTCTTTAATTCATTTTCATTCATTATAAGTAACCTGTTAGCTTTATATATACCGACTAAATGGATTTTGCATGCGGAGGAACACATGTCTTCAACAATTTCATAAGGAAGACCCATTACCTGTTTTTCTGCCGCAAGAGCACGATCACATTGGCAATAAGGAGTGTTCCTTTTGTACTCCTCCACAGCTGCTTTCTTGGCTTATTCAATCATTGATTCCATGTTCAGCTCCTCTTTTCCACCAGCTTCCTTTGCAGCAGATTCACAAACCAGTTTAACCTCTTCCTTAACAGCTTCACACACCAAACCAGTGTTAACCATATCTTCTTGAACCACAGCTTTCTGAACCACACCAGCACATTCCTTAATTTTTTGATCTTGAATTACCTCAGACCCAACAGATTCACCATTGCCATCAACATCAATATCAGCTTCACCATAAAACTCATTGAAAGGATCAAAACAGTCAATGTACCCATCATCAAGAGCATGTTCCTCCACTATCTCAGCGATCAAGGCATGGTTGATTTCCTCCTTTGATTCCTCAATTTCTGCACTCCAATCAAAGTTGGTCAACAGAGCAGTTTCTTTCTTAGGCTTAGCTTCTTCAACTTTGTCCATGACTGGAATGGTTCTGGAGTTTCCAGAATTAACAAGTTCGGTGACAATGGGAGAAGGACACTCTCTTTTGAAATGACCAAGCTGCTTACAGTTGAAACACCTGAGCTTAGATTTATCATATCCTAGAGCGTTGTTCTGACTCTGGTTTCCAAAATTTCTCCTACCGGTTCTCTCCATAAACCTCCTAACACGAAGAGTAAGCATGGCCATTTGCCACTAAATGTTGGTTTCTTCAAGATCATTAGGATCGTGGTGTTGTTGTCAGAAACAAAGCCAGATTGGTTGTTCAAGGATTTGCTCAGGAGGAGGGGATAGACTACACTGAAGTGTTTGCTCCAGTTGCTCGGATCGAAGCCATCAGAATTTTTCTTGCACATGCAGCTAACAAGAACTTTAAAGTTTTTCAAATGGATGTGAAGTGTGCATTTCTATATGGTGACATTGATGAGGAGATCTATGTATGTCAGCAACCAGGTTTCGAGGATCCAGATTTTCCAGATAAAGTATACAAGCTAGACAAATCTTTGTATGGGTTGCATCAAGCTCCCCGCATCTGGTATGAGACCTTGACACAGTATCTGCTCAGCAAGGGTTTCTCTCGTGGGACTATAGATATGACACTATTCAAGAAGGAGGTTGATGGTGAGATGCTGATTGTTCAAGTGTATGTAGATGATATTATCTTTGGATCAACAAATGAAAAGCTGTGTAAAGAATTTGAAGAAGTGATGAAGGATCGCTTTGAAATGAGCATGATGGGGGAGATGTGCTTCTTCTTAGGGTTGCAGGTGGAACAGAAACCTGAAGGTATTCTTATTCACCAAGAGAAGTACATCAAGGAAATCATCACAAAGTTCGGCATGGATGATTCAAAGCCAGAACTTACTCCCTTCACTACTCAGACATGCTTGTCTCCTGATGATAATGGGAAGTCCGTGGATGCTCATCGATATCGCTCGATGATCGGAACTCTCATGTATCTGACTGCAAGCCGTCCAGATATCACATTTGTTGTGTGCTACTGTGCTCGTTATCAAGCCAATCCCAAAGAATCACATGAGCTAGCTGTTAAACGCATTTTTCGTTACCTTAAGGGTTCCTCTTGTTTGGGGCTTTGGTACCTAAAAGGTGGGAATTTTGATTTACATGCTTTTTCTGATAGTGATCATGGTGGTTGCAGGATTAACAGAAAGTCGGTAACCGGTGGATGTCAATATCTGGGTGACTATCTTGTTTCGTGGCAAAGCAAAAAGCAAACAACAATGTCCTTATCCACGGGAGAAGCTGAATATATTGCTGCATCAAGCTGCTGTTACGTGTTGAAAGAATGATTGTTTGAGTTTAAGTGGATAAACATACCGACAGTCGTTTATGAACTATCTTAAACTTAAATAAAATTAAAGTTGTGAAACTGTCTTTAAATCAGTATGATCTCACTGCTGTCGATGTTTAAATTACATCCCTGTGTTAAGCATTTCTTGAGAATGTGATCTCATGATCAAATATGTTCTTGATTTTGAAAATAGACGTATCCCTCTTTTGAATGAGTTTTGTTTTTATGTTAGTTTCTTTGTTCAAAAGGCTTTTTGTCTCTGTCTAGCAAATCTATTAGCGAATCTATAGTTTCGCCCAGCTTAGTTCTGTATATGATTGATCATGTTGCCGAGCGAATCTGTAAATTTGCTTCCAACGAACTTAGGGTATATATATACCAGTCACAGTGTACGCGAACATCACATTCGCTAACACTGTGACTGGCCTTTTTTATTAGACTGAAGGGAAGTAACAGACCAGAAATCAGATTGTTTGATCCTATGGAAGTGTTCTCATTTTATGATGATGATCTGAAAGTGTTATGTGAAAACCCAATTAAACATGGGGCAGGAGAAGATATAAAGACTGAGGCAAATCTGTTTGTGATAGTTGCCAACAAAGCTCGGGGAATTAGAGCTGAGATAAAGGAGGTTGCTGATAAAGTAAGAAAAGCCGATGAATTCAGGATGGATATGGATGATCTGGCTAGACAGATGGATAGAACGATTGAGAAGAGGTTTGTTGGTGAGGCTAGTAGTTCTGGGGTTATATCTGAGGAGCACACTGTTACAAATCAGGAGGAGGTTATTGTTATTGACATGCCTGATACAGAAATCTCAGAAGCTCAGTTTGTACAAGAGATTTATGAGGATGAAGTGTTTGCTGAAGTCATTGCTCAAGATATTTTCCAGATTGTTTAGCAAGGAGCCAGAGCTGATTTGATTCAAGATCCAGAGGCCGAGATTGAAGCCGGAGCTGATCAAGCATAAAAGACAAAAGGCTGGAGCTGATTTAGAGACCCACCTGGGTGAGGTCCAACCTACGGGGAGTATTGATGACTTGTGTAGGTTGGACTCACGGCCTGTCGGTGTTTTTGTCTTTAATATGTATTTATTATGTTACTGTTTCTAGTAAACCTACGGGCGAACCTATAGATTCGCCCGGAACTCATAGTGTGTTTGTTGGTCGGAGTCTGTATAGGTTGTTGCTGGGCGAACCTAGTTGGGCGCCCGACGAAGCTAGGCTTTTTGGTCTGATAGATTCGCTGTCCAGCGAACCTAGACTCTGACTATATATTGTAATGTTTTCTTATTCTAGTGGGAGTTTTTGCCATTTTGTTCAAACCCTAAGTGTGTGTGTGACGGATAGATGTGCTAGGAGCTGATTTGTTCATTATTGTAGCTTTATATCCTCTATTGATCTTTGTTTGATCCTCACTTTGATTGTTAAGCAAGATTCTCTCATGCTTCAATGAATATCAGTGGGATTTGTGTGTGTCTGTGATCATTTGCACTGTTGAATCGATCATTATGGACCAACAGTTACATATTCTATATAAATTTGAATAATAAAAAATCATTGGCTTGACTTATGTCGTTTGTTCATAAAAATTTTCTCTGTTCTCCATTTTTTGTAGAATCGCAAGCATTCACACAAAATGAAAATGTTAATTGACCTTAAGACAGTCATGTGACTATGTGAGATTTCAAATAGTGTTGCATAACGTGTAGTACTTTAAAGTAAGTTGTGTTAATTTGTTCATGTAACATCTGAAAATTAGACGTGCCATCTATATACTTACATAAAAGATATTCAACTGCGGTCATACATTATTATAAGTGTTGCATTGCTTACGTGTTGCAGGACCGCAACATAATAATCAATAGCAAAAAAGTTGTTAAGTTTACTTCAGCAAATTATCTAGGATTAATGGGTTATGAGAAGTTGCTGGTGAGTAACTTACCCTCATAGTTTACTTCAAATGTTTTTTACATATAGTTTTATTAATATAAATTTAATATGGCAGAATTCATGTACTTCCTCACTAGAGAAATATGGTGTTGGTTCTTGTGATCCCAGTCAATTTTACGAAACCACCAGTATAGACCTATTAGTAAGTAAATAATCTTCTTATTAAGATTTAAGTACTTAGAAAGCAATTACATACTTTTTTGACTTTATCTTTTCATGTAGATGTTCACATTGACTGTAAAACTAAAATACCAGACTTTTTGGTAACTCTTGATTTCATACTCAATTCTTATGGACCATCAACAATGTTTAGTGCAATTCTAAAGTTTTGCAAGAAAAGAGAGATCATTGTTGAATAAATCTTATTGTTTTAGCATTTAGTTTCTTGCACTCAAAAGTTAAACGTACAGAGTGGACTTTTTTACAAAGATTTGATAAATTGTACCGTCTCCATTTAAAAATCAAACTAATGCAACAAATAGCTCTCAAAGATCACACCAACATTCTCCTTGCTTCAGCTTTCTTTGAAGCTACCGGTAGTGCATAATCTGATATGGGTGGTTGTATTGGGCTCATTAAACTTCTCTTGTAAGTATTTATGTTTCTTTAAATATTCATTACTAATCATTTAACGAGTTTCCCACTATCCCTGTCTACTACCCAGCGAAATATAATACATGAGTTTGTAAGCATTTTTTAACATCGTATGTGTTTTCAGTTTAAAAAGCATTTACAAATTTATTTTACTATATCATTTTTTTACACGAAACCTGTGTAAGTTACGGGTTTATAACCTAGTAAAGCATATAATACAACTCTTGATGTTTTCAAATGAGGTGCAAAATGTGTGACCATGGCCCGTGGGCCTTAAGATCATGCAATTTGGGATCAATATCATTTATTGGAGTTACCTAATGCCAAAATTCTTTTGGGCCAAAGGGAACGGTGATATTTGGGCCTTACAATACAAAGAAAAATGGGCTTTTCGTTAATGGGCTTATTTCAGTTTATAGGGTAACAATGAAACCCTAATGAACACACACACACATGACACATTGTTGTTTCCTTTATATAACATCTTCTTCCTCATTGTTTCACATCAGATCAGTTGAAGAAATTAGGGTTTTTTGTTCTCTCAGGTATGGTGAATCATACACTTCAATCTGTTTGTTTTCAGTTTGATTTTTTGACAACCAGATGATGATTTTGGATTTAATTCTCACGACGGTCGTCTGAAATCACGCTTTTTGTAAGGCTGTGAGAAACTGATGCATTGATCCATTTTCTCTGATGGTTATACACATAAATTGATTTGCAAAGTTGACGTTTAGACGAACATGATGATGATTGTTTAATGACTCCGATAATTCGTGATTGGAATCGAAAACCTCCTACTCATTCTGAATGTTCGTCTTTTTTTAAAAATTAAAATTTGATTACTTTGATTTTTGTTTGTGAAAGTTTAGGGTTTTGTGATTGATTTGTAATGGGTCTGAAGTTTGACTCTTTGGCTTTAATTTGAATGCCAAGGTGTTGAATCCAGCACCCAATATTAATATTTAATAATATTATTATTGTTATTGTCCCTTGGTGTTGATTTAGATGGTTTTTTTAGTAGCCTCTCTATATGTCACTAAGGGGTACACACGTATAATTATCAAAAGACTCTTTGGATATTTATTTTGATAATTCAACGGGACATTGAACTAGACGACGACTTAAAGATTAATTTGGTGGACTGGGGTTGGCAGCTTGGATAGTTGGACTGATTCAAAATAATAATTTTAATATAAATATTCAAGATGAATATATTTGAATATAGATGAAGTTTTTACGGAACAATGCAGGTTTTTATTATTATTTTGTTGTAGAAAGAAAAGATTATGAGTTATATACTTATATACACACAAATGTTGCTGGTTGAACTGTGTGAGCCGATGAAGGTTTATTTTATTTGGAGTTGTTTGTAAGTTACATTCAATATGTTTGTCAACATATTGATGTAAAAAAGTAAAGAGTACAATTCTGGAGTTGTTTCAGTAAGATTACATGTTTTAATATGATTTAGAAATAAAGTTTAAGATGGAAAAGCTGGAGAAGCTTATGTGAAAGATATGTATGTAGCATTAATAACTTATCTACTATTTTCAATTTTATTCATAAATCTAACCAAAAATCATCAAAACACACCTCATAACTGAAAGTTATTTTTTTTAAATAAGCAAATTTAAAAAATATTTTTTAATATATTATACAAAATGAGCATTCATACTAACTTTTCTATCTTTATTCTCATATTTACACTAAAATGTTACTTTTTTACTTTTTTTAATTAAATAATATTTTTTATATTTTTATTATTATTTTTCTCTCACCCCTACTCATAGTCAATATTAAAAATATTAAAAGATTTACAACTTTTTTAAATATTAAGAATTACGGTATAATCTTTATAATTTTTAATTTCTTTCATGCATAACCACTTATAATTATTCAATATAAAATAAGACACAACCTCAAGTTAAAATGGGATGCCTTACTCTAAATACTCTTAGAATATGAGTTAGTTTTAATCACTACAAAATTTGTTTCATCCAATTTGCATATTAGGACTTTAGGAGTCCAACATTAGTTTGTTTGTCTGGTTGTGGGAATAACACATATACTCAAATTAAGTTGAGTACCATAATCAATGAGCACTTTTGATTGAATGGTTAGAGCTTTGAACTAGCATCGGGGAGAGAGCTTGAGTTTGAGTTTTATTACAACACCAAATTTTAAACAATCTCTAAAATATTAATTTTCCTACTAAATTAATATACACACTCAATCAGGTTAGTATCTTGTGTGTTATATGGTTGAATAAATAAAATATTAAATAGTTAGTAATAAAAATTTATTAAATTTTCATTACTAACTAATAAATTTCAACAATATCAAATCTTAAAAATATCAATTTATAGTTAATATTTAATTGATATCATTTTTAAACTTCCTTTCTAATATTTTGTTTATATTTTGAAAATTTTATTTCTTTAAACATTTTGTTTCAAAATAAATCTTTTTTAAAAAAAATTTGTTTTTAAAATTTTTTCTTATTGTAACTTTGAAATTTAATTATTTTCATCTCTTAAAAATTTATTTTTCTAAATAACACTTGTTTTAAAATATTTCATCTTTCAAAAAGAAAATTGACTATTTAAAAAAATTTCTTATTTTATAAAGAGAAATTAGATTTTAATAATTTAAAATATTACTCATTAGTCAATAATAATTCATATTATTAATCTGATCAGCAATATTGTTAGTTTTATTTTTATTATTAACAACAATCTTATTAACATAATTATTATTTCGTTCATAATAATATCTATGAACAAAATGAATAAAACATGTAAGTTAAATTAAGCCTAAAATAATTATAAATTATGATAATTGTACTACTAGAATTATTATTGGTAATAAAAGTTAAAGTTAAGAGTCTTACCGACCAAATTAATAATATTGTATGCAAATAGTAATAGTTTGGATTATCAAAATCCAATTTATCTTTTTAAAAAAATTATCTATTTAGATAGAAAGGTTCAAATAGAAAAACTTGCAAAACTAAAAAGTATAATAAGTAATCTTAATCATGCATCTTTTTGATCAATAGTTGAGATCAAATTGTAAAGAAAATTTTGTTAGATCGTTATTTTATTAATAACCACTTTTGTTGACTTTTTACAAGTTTTATCATTTTTTAAAACGTTCATATACGCAATTATTTTTATATAAAAATTTACACCGTAAAAAAGAGCATTTACATCTTTAAAATGAGTATGGTATTGTTATATAAAAAGATAAAAAAATGTTTTTAACTCATATCTCATTATTGTGTATTTGGTGCAGTTAATTATGTATTTTTGTTGGTTATTGTGTTAGTTTTAAAAACTATTCTGCTTTTTTAAAATAAACTTTAAAAAATATAATGATGTAATAACATTACTTTGTATCTATGATATGTAAAATAATATAATAAATTAACAACTAATTAATCTAATACATTAAAAATAATAACATAATGTCTTATTGTGTTTTTTGATCATTATTGTCTTATTTTGAATAATATGAGTTTTGAAAGATACATTATTGAAATAACATTATTGTGTACTTATAATGGTAAAATCACAATGAATAATAACAAGTTTATATAATATTTAAAAAACAATAATAAAGATAACATGTTGTGTTATCTTTAACACTAATAATTTTGAAAACTAGACTGGTGAAACTATATTATTGTGTCTTCTAATTGTAAAACACTGATAGTTAACAAGTTTATAATCTATAAAAATAATGATAAAATAACACAAAATTATCTAAAACGTAAAACACAATGATTAATACACATAACAAATGAAGTAAATATATGACACAATGAACTGATATTTGACACAATGAACGTATATGACACAATAAGTTGATATTTTTGATACAATAACCAAAATGTCATTTTCTTCAAAACAATATAAAGACACATGTCAAGCCCATAATACTTTTTAGACATTTTAGATTAAATATTCTTTTCATTATAACTGTACCCTTATTTACAAATTGTATTTATAGAAAGACAATTTTCTTAATTTATTAGGAAAGAGATGAAAAGAAATTTGATTTAGAAGGTATAGATTTATGTCATGTTCCTAAAAAACTTATTTTATTAGTATACATATTACTAATTTTGGCACTAACACTTTGCTTGCAAACTAGAGACCGCTATAATAAATTAAGTTGTGTGTCGTTACTAATGAGCATGCTCCATTGAATGGTTTTAGCTTTTAAGGATCATAGAGAGAGTAAGTTTGAGTCTTACTACAACGCCATTATTGAAAACAATCTTTAAACTTATATTTTTCTTAACAAACTATTGTATATCCTTCTTTTAAAATTTTCTAATACATAATAAAAACTAGGATTATACCCTGCGGCATGCAAGGCTTGTTACCTGGTAATACAAAGAGTTCCCTTTATCGACTTTGGTTGGTTGGATTGTTAATGGCTTTGAAGTGATGAAACATGATTCAAATCCATGTTCGCGGGAAGATTGCTGCATGCATGCACATGTGTTTGACTAGTTCTTTAACATTTAGTATTTTGAATAAAGTGTAGCAGCTAGGTTGTTAGTTGCACCTATTCTTTAGGTCTGTTCCATATTTTATTCTTAAGTTGTAGTATTTATATTCGATGTATCCATTGGATAATGCATGCGATTGTGATCCACTAAATAATAAAAAAAGCTTATGCTCTTCATCCTTGTTTCTTTTTTGTGCTTTGTTTAACTCTTTTACCAACAAGTTGGTATAAGAGCCAATCTCTTATCCCTCGAACCTTGCTCTACCCTCCTTCCATGGTTGATGCTACAATGAATGTTGTTTCACGCACCCTGCTTATACCAGTGTTTAAGGGCGAAGGATATGAACAATGGAGCTTTTGCATGAAGACTATAATGAGATCCAAGGGACTCTGGGAAGTTGTCTTCTTATGCATACCCGTAAGCAGAGATGGCGCTAACAACAACAGGGAGGCTAAAAAGAAAGACGCTCAGGCACCAACGATCATCCAACAAGGTATTCATGACATTTTATTCTCTCGAATTGCCTTTGCAGAATCCACTAAAGGTGCTTGGGATACCGTCTCAAGTTCAGTCAGTTAAAATCCAAGGACTCCGTAAAGCCTTCGAGAACTTGAACATGAAGGACGATGAAACTGTAGGAGATTACTTCTCACATGTCATGAACAATGTTGGACAACAGAGATCATACGTGAAGAATTGGCTGATCAGAAGGTGGTTGAAAAAAATCCTTAGGAGCATGGATCCTAAGTTTGATTATGTCATACAATCCATTGAGGTGGTCTTTGACTTATTTGAAGTCATACCGGTTAAACTTATGGGATTATTACAATCTTAATAAGAAATAATTAATAGGCAAACCTCTCTTGAGAAAGAAAACAAGTCTGCAGAAAGATTGGATGAACAAGCATTGCAGGTGGTTCAAGATCAAAGAGGACCTCGTGGAAAAGGACGTGGCAGGTCATCGAACAGGGGAAGAGGATTCGGACATGGTAGAGTGGGACTTGATCGCAGTACGATCCCTTAATGCCACTGTTGTAAGAAGTTTGGTCACCTTAAACGTGACTGCTGATACAATGATGAAAACCAAGCAAACATTAAAGAAGATGAAGAAAATGATGATGTTACTAAAGTAGAAGATGACATCTACTGATTGATGCTGCTCTTCTTCAAGAACATGACATCTATGATTTCATGTTAATAGCTAACTCACCCTCTAATGGTACCCCTTCTCACTTATGGTTCTTGGATTATGGATGCTCTAACCATATGACAGGTGACAAAAGGAGTTTCGTCAAACTTGATGAGTCATTCAAACTTGGTGTTCGATAGGGAGACAAGAAAAAACTAGATGTGGAAGGCATAGGAGCTGTGAAGATCTTGACGGGTGGTAACTAATTCAAACTACTGGAGCATGTCTATTATTCTCCAAACTAGAGTACAACTTACTGAGTGTCGATTAACTCATAAGAAAAGGGTACTCTCTCATTTTGATGATAAGAAGTGCTTAATTAGAAACAAGACTACCAGAAGAATACTCTTGGAAGTCTTTGTGGCTCGAACCAATATGTTTGTTTTTGATGCCACAACCCTTCTCACTGCTCATGATTCACAGCCCAAAAATGAAGAGTCCATGCGATGGCATCGTAGATATGGTCATCTTTATATAGATGGTCTCAAACTCCTGCATGATAAGAAGACGGTGATTGGATTACCTAAAGTTCAAAGTCCCCTTGTCTGTGAAGCATACATTAAAAGAAAGCTCTCCCAAACTAGCTTTCCCTCAACCTCATGGCGTGCCAAGTCAAAACTGGAGTTGATTCCCTCGGATCTCTGTGGACCGATGCATGTTCCCAGTTTAGGTAAGAGCCTTTATTATCTCTTGTTTATAGATGATATGACTCGTATGTGTTGGGTATATTTTTTACTAATAAGCATGAAGCATTATTAAAATTAAGAACTTCTAGGCTTTAGTTGAGAAGGAAAGTGGCAGGTTCATCAAAGTTCTTCAAACCGATCATGGAGGTGAGTTTTGCTTAAATGAGTTTGATAGATACTATATCGAGGCTAGTATTAAAAGAGAACTCACCCCACATTACACTCCTCAACACAATGGAGTGGTTGAAAGGATAAATCGTATTATTATGAACCTAGTAAGAAGCATGTTCCAAGAAAAGATGTTACCTAATTATCTATGGGCTGAAGAAGTTGCCACTGCTGTCTATACTATAAATCATTCTCCTACAAAGGCCCTTTAACGAATGACTCCCATCGAGGCATGGACATGTAACAAACCAATAATTTAACATCTTAAAATATTTGGTTGTGTTACATATGCCTTGGTTCCCTCTTAGTTATGAAGGAAGTTGGATATGAAATCTGAGAAGAATATCTTCATAGGGTATTCATCTCAAAGTAGAGGGTAGAGATTATATAACCCTGTCACAGGAAAATTCACTGTTAGTAGGGATGTTAATTTTTTCGAAGACTCCAAATGGGCATGAAAGACTAGTAACTCTCCTCTTACTAATATTTACACCTTCCGTGACCCTTTCCCTTATGATGTAAATCCAAATGAAGCTATCAACCACTTCCCTACTAGTACAAGTAATCCCTATTTATCTACTCCTCTTGGGTCACCATCATCAGACACAAGTATACCACCTTTACCTACCACTCTTGAGTCACTAACTCATGCTTCTACTTTACCACCCATCTTATCTCACCAACTAAGTCCTTCTCAAACACCCACTTCCTCTTATTACTCAAGCCTTGGCCAAACCTCCAATCTCAACCATCTTGGACCCCAACCACCTTATCCATCCAAACCTTTTAAACGTGTCAGCAAACCTCCTTCTTGGCTTAAAGATTACTATTTTGGAGAAGGGTTGTATGATGAAGATGATGTTACGGCTTATCAGTTTGCTCTTGCTATTTCAAATCCTATCTCGTACAAGCAGGCTGCTGAACATAAAGAATGGTAGGATGCTATGATCACTGGGCTCAAATCCATTAAGAATAATAATAAATGGCAATTAGTTTCTCCATCTATAGAAAAGAATATTGTTGGACTGAAGTGACAGTCCAAAACAAAAGTCGGATCAGATGGAAAGATTCTAAAGCGTAAGGCAAGATTAGTTGCAAAAGGGTATTCACAGATTCTAGGCGTTGATTTTCAAGAAACTTTTGCTCCCGTGGCAAGATTCGAGACTATGCATTTAATTCTTGCAGCTGCAGCTCAGTTGGGGTGGATAATTTATTAGTTAGATGTCAAGTCATCATTCTTAAACGATGACTTATCGGAAGACATTTATGTTGAGCAACCTAAAGGTTTTGTTGTTCCAGGAAAATCTCACATGGTTTATAAATTGCACAAAGCCCTGTATTTACTTAAGCAGTCCCCCAGGGCTTGGTATGCCAAAATCGATTGTTATTTTGTTGAACAGGGTTCTGTAAGGAGCAACAACGAGCATTGTATGTTAAAAGGAAGAATTCAGGTGATGTTATCTATGTGTGTTTATATATAGATGACATAATTTATATATCTTCTTGTGTTGATATGGTGAATGAATTTAAGAATGGCATGATGCAAGAATTCGAAATGATAGATATGGGGCAGCTCAATATTTTCTAGGATTGGAAGTAAAGCAGACGAGTGACGGTATCTTTTTATATCAAGAAAAGTATGCATAGACTCTTCTTGATCGATGTGGCATGACGAGTTGCAAGAAAGAATTTACTCCAATGAACATTAATGAGAAGCTTCAACTTAATGACGAGGCTGACTATGTTGATCAAGGAATGTACAAGAGTATAGTCGGTGGCCTAATTTATCTAACCCATTCTCGTCCTGATCTATCATATGCGGTAAGTCTAGTGTCTCGTTTTATGCAACAACTGTCTAAGATTCATCTTGGTACTACTAAGAGAATTTTGAGTGGAGCTATAGCTTGGCAATCAAAGAAGCAACAAACTGTTGCTTTGTCAAGCACCAAAGCTGAGTACATCTCGCCTGCAAGTGCTTCATGTGATGTTGTTTGGCTACGAAGGCTGCTTGAAGATCTCAGATGTATTCAAGATAAGCCAACTGTTATTAAGTGCGATAACAGGTCAAACTATCAATCTGTCTAAGAATCCTATGTTACATAGTCGTTTGAAGCATATAGAGCTAAAGTATCACTTCTTGAGGGAAATGGTATTGCATGGAAAGATTGTCTTGGAGTATTGTAGTACTCATTATCAGCTTGTAGATATGTTAACAAATCACTTGCTAGAGACAAATATGAGTAGTTCAGACAGAAGCCAGGAGTAATTGAGTTTGAATCAAGGGAGGGTGATGAAACATGATATAAATCCATGTTCGCGGGAAGATTGTTGCATGCATGCACGAGTGTTTGACTAGTTCTTTAACGTTTAGTATTTTGAATAAAGTGTAACAGCTAGGTTGTTAGCTATACCTATTCTTTAGGTCTGTTCCGTATTTCATTTTAAAATTTTAGTATTTATATTCGATGTATCCATTGGATAATGCATACAATTGTGATCCACTGAATAATAAAGAAAGCTTCTGCTCTTCATCCTTGTTTCCTTTTTTGTGTTTTATTTAACTCTTTTACCAACATGAGGTTTGTCTTAATGTTAGTTGCTTCGGTGTGGATGTTAAGAAAAACAAAGCTTTATATGTTAGAATAATATAGTTGTATGTATAGATAGCAATTAAAAAAAGAGATTAACCTGATAATATCCCCTTCAAGCCAAAGTAATGCACACACATACATTAGAAAAATATGTTTTAATAGATATCAAGAGAAAATGAAGAAGTTGCATACTATCAAGTAAGGAAAAAACAGAAACAAATATGATAAGCTATACAAAAGAATATTAAAAATAAATTGGATGAATATTGTTTAGATAAAATTGGTACAAATTAAACTTACTAAACATAACAAATGAGCACCTAGCAAACTCAATAATCGTATGACTTTTCCAAATAATAACTGCATCAACTAAGGTGCTGTTTGTTTTTCTGCAGGAAAACGTCTGCAGTCTGCGGACCACATCTGCAGACATCTGCAGCAGAAGAGGTGGACCAAATATCTGCAGTCTGCAAGAAAAAGACTGTTTGTTTTGTTTAACATCTGCAGAATGCTGAAATATTCTGTAATTAAACTAAATTTAATTTTTAAACTTTAAAAACAACTAATACATTAATCATACAAACAATTCATACAAACAACAAACCATATACAAATTACTCATACGAACAAACTAATCATACAAACCATATACAAATTAATCATACAAACAAACTAATCATACAAACAAATAATCAACTAAACCAATGCCTTACACTTTGAAACTGATATAATAACATCATACAACCAAACAAACTTCTGTGATTCAACAATTCATATCAACTCCATTCAAGATTCAAGATCAACATAGGGCAAAATCAAAAGAAAGATTCAAATCAACTTCTTTGATTCCACAATTCATATCAACTCCATTCAAGATTCAAGATCAACATAGGGCAAAAGATTCAAGGTAAAAAGATACTTACCTGAGGCTTGCCGGATCTGCGAAGGGCAAAAGATATCAACTCCAGTCGATCTGCGAAGGTCGAAGGTCGAACGGGGCTTGCCGGATCTGCGAACGGGGCTTGCCGGATCTGCGAAGGTCGAAGGTCGAACGGGGCTTGCCGGATCTGCGAACGAGGCTTGCCGGATCTGCGAAGGTCGAAGGTCGAACGGGGCTTGCCGGATCTGCGAACGGGGCTGGTCGAAATCTGCGCCGGCTGGTCGAAGGTCGAAGGCGGTGGCGAAGGTCGAAGGCGGCGGCGAAGGTCGAAGGCGGCGGTGAAGGTCGAAGGCGGCGGCGAAGGTCGAAATCTGTGCCGGCTGGGGTTGTGGGGTTGTGGAAGCGGTGAAGGTGGGGTTGTGGGGTTGTGAAAGAAACCTGGAAGAGGTTAGAAGACTTATGTTTAGGTCTTCTCCAAAAAGAGGACGGGAAGACTTTTTAAGTGAAATGTCTTCCGAAAAACAAACAGTCTGCAAGTCCAAATGTCTGCGCGTCCTCTTCTTAGTGAAGACAAAGAGGCTGAGAAGATCTTTTGGGAAAAAACAAACAGCCCCTAAGTAAACATGTGAAAAGCATTTGAATCAATGCTATTACATTAGATGATTAATCTACATGTATGTGACTTGAGGATTGCCCTAATTTTACGAACTAGCTTCTTCACAGGCAATGCCAAAAGAAGCAAACAATCAATACAAAATGTGTGAGAATGAAATAAGTTAAAGCGTTGAGTGGTTTCATTGGTTAATCTAGTTAACCAATAATACTATGGATCTTGCAAATGTTATTAAGTTATTTCAATTGTTAACATAACCACTCTACATATTAAAATTTACAAAACAAATCCTTACATTTCTAAAGTTTCAACTTCATCTTTATAATATGAATTTACCTTTTTAATCCATTATATGTTATAGTAATTTCATTAAATAACTTTTGTTCATCAACTTGGAGAAGTGGATACCGAATATCGTACCGAATCTACTGGTTTGGTATTGGTTTTTTGATTCCTTATTGATTTATCCACTTTAGGTGGTTGTGTTGGGTCATTATAAGGCTGGTGCAACCAAAACCACTTCACATAGTCAATTTTGGTGCTACATTCAAAGGCTTCCGAAGCTAAGTATGAGAACTTCCGAAGTCTGAAGAGTTCTTTCGAAGACAAAGTCGAAGAGTTCTTCCGAAGACAAGTCTGAAGAGTTCAGCTGAAGACATCAGCTGAAGATATCAGCTGAAGACATCAGCTGAAGACATCAGCTGAAGACATCAGCTGAAGAACAAAGTCTGAAGACATCAGCTAAAGAACAAAGTCTGAAGACAAGAGCTAAAGAACAAAGTCTGAAGACAAGAGCTGTAGACAAAGTCTGAAGACAACATCTGAAGACAAGTTCTACTTCCGAAGACAAAGAAGAAGTCCCCAAGCCTCGGAAGAAGTAGTCTTCCGAAGTATAAGTGGCTTCGGAAGAAGTTATTCTTCCGAAGCAATTAGTGGCTTCGGAAGAAGTTATTCTTCCGAAGCAATTTAACCTTCAAAAGACATTGTTATGACCAGTGGATATAAGTATGGTCTCTACAATTCCACTGCAGACCTCTGATACAGCATGGCTTCTTCCTAAAGAGCCATGTTGTTGACCATACTTTATTCCACTGTTTATTTTATGATAGTACATGTTACCAACTTTAGTTGGTGACAAAAGGTAAGTCAGGGACATGTCCTGACGACCAAAATCTCAGATAAAATGTATGAGATACCTTAACCTATAGTCTTGTAGTATAGGCGTTTGGTTAGAGGTTTCCAGCTGGTATCAAAGTATATCCGGCTGTAGGTAGTATATATATGTATTTCTCATTGTAACTCATTAGATAGAGCTTGTGATTGTAAGAGTCTTGTAATCCTTTGAGTTGAGAAAACAATATATAAAAGTACCTTGAAAATTTACTTCCTGTGTTTATTACTGCTTGTTACTTGTTATATTGTGATCAACTCTTGCTAGACTCTTCTGAGTGTTGTTCTAGGTGAGTTTGAGAGCAAACCACTTGTTAAGTGACCCAAACCGATCCTGCAATGGTATCAGAGCTTCTAGGCTCTTGATTGTGAGATCTTACCATCCAAATCAACTTGTTTTTCACTCCTCCCTACAACCCACTCACTCAAATGGCCGCTCTCACTAAAGCTGATATGGAAACCGGTACCATGACCAAGTCCCCACTGATCACCCCTGAAGACTTTGACACATGGTGCACTAGAATGGAAGGCTTCATCAAGTGTCAAGACTCAAGGATGTGGGACTCCATTATAATGGTCCTTTCATTCTAAGCACTATTTCTGCTACTGGTAATCGCATTATTCAAAAGATGTTGATGATTACTCAGAAGAAGATAGGAAGAGAATAGAGCTTGATCAAAGGGCTATGACTTCTCTTCAAACTGCTCTTCCAAACTCCATCTACAGAGGCTTCAAGAAGTACAAGACAACTAAAGAACTATGGGATGCATTGAAGCTTATGTATGAAGGATCCAAGGAAACCAAAGAGAACAAGACGGATCTCTTAAAGCAGCAGTTTGAAAACTTCACTTTCAAGGCTGGGAGACCTTGACTCAACAAACTTCAGGTATGTTGAGATAGTTAGGAAGTTCATGTCTTCCCTTCCTAAACTATGGACACACTATTGCGTTGTAATCAAAGAGAACTTCGGACCTTAAGACTCTTTCTCTCACAGAGTTGTATGGTATCCTAAGTGCATTCAGATGGAGATGGGCATGCAAAACTCTTCTGGTACCTCCAATAACCAACTAAGTTCAGCTCTTCATGTGGTTGAAAGGGAAATCACAGAACCACAACATTAGTTGTTATGCTACCTGACAACTCACATAATGGACCCTACATTACTCTACCTGAGACTCCAAGGTCTCAACAGGCTCAACACAACTCCTTTCAGGATAGTTGTGCCTTTGTCTCTGGAAGTGGACACTATGGTGATTTCAATATTGCTTTGATGATCTTGAGTGCTTCAGTCC
>JABSNV010000464.1:0-67393 GCA_024085815.1 Flaveria linearis | reverse complement strand
GGTGTGACAGTGTAATACGCTTTGGAAAGCATGGAAAACTAAACCCTAGATACGTTGGACCATTTGATATTACCAAATGGGTTGGTCCCCCGAGCCTATCAACTGAATTTACCTAAAAGCTCTATTAGTGGAATACACAACGTATTTCACGTTTCAATTTGAGAAGTGCGTACTGACGAATCACTTGTCGTTCATTAGAGGAACTGAAAATTTATGAACAATTTCATTTTGTTGAAGAACCAGTGGAGATTATAGATCGAGAAGTCAAAACCCTAAAACTAGCAGATTCCCATTGTACACATTAGATGGAACTCGAAGTGTGGACTAGAATTTACCTGGAACGCGAGATCAAATGAAGAAGAAGTATCCACAACTCTTCCGGATCAGACATCCACTTCTTAAGAAATTCCAAAACCTTATCACACCTAAACTTATGAACACTCCTTTGTCTGTCACTATTAATCAGGTGTTCTTCGTTAACCTGATGATCTAATTTTCGGGACGAAATTCCTTCACAAGGGAATGATGTAAACACCCAAAATTCTCAGTTAAACATCAAAACTACCTTCTGATAACTTAAAGAAATCAATTTTTTAAATGAGTAGTAACTTAAATAAATTAACTTAATGTGCATGAGTAGTAACTTAAATAAATTAACTTAAATGTGCATTAGACTAACTGGAGGACCTTTGTTAAAGTTGAACAAGCAAGAGGGGTGAAGTTGCCACTTTAGAAATGTATCAAAAACCTTAATACGTATTCCAAACCCCCATGAACCCCTGAACCCCACTTCCATAACCACCCCAACAAAACCAACCCTAGCAGAAACCGACGACACCTCTCCCCCCCATCATGCGATCTCCACCCCCTTGTGAAGATACCTCCGGCGACAACCCTCCAAAAATACTTATTACATAGAAAAAGCCCTAATACATTTTCTAGTAAAACAAAGTGCAAGCTAATCTACTTATTACATACTAAATGAAACAAATAAAATTACATAGCCTTTATACATTCAAATGAATCACAATCACAAATAATCAAACACAAGGTCATGGCTAGGTTTTATGCACTTAAAGCACATCCAAATGTTATATATCTATCGATTTTGGCAGCCCCTTTAGAACCCAAGTTCTTGGCCAACCTAAACCAAGAACAGGTTTTTGTCCAAACAACAAACCATCCATGATTTAAATTTTTTCAAGATCCTTACATGCATATAAAGTAATATCTTGAAAAACAAGGGACTTCCATTAGAGAAATTTCCAGCCCACTTTTATAAAAAAAAAGGACCCGAAAATTTCAATGTTTGAAGCACGTATCCATATAACCGGCTCTGATACCATTGTTGGGTTTTGTAGATGTTTATCAAAGACATATTAACCATTTAATATGTAAAACGCAGCGGAGTTTATATTAAAACGTGAGTTTATGTATCATATACATATGTTTAATCAAACCCAAAACAAGGATCATTTTATATGAAGAACACACTACCATAATATAATATATATATATCAACCACATGAACTACCTTTAGAACCGTGGATTGGAGGCTAGATGATAATGCTAGAATGTCAAGAATTCAATGTAGAAATCCTCAAGATATGATACCCCAAGCTCCTTCAAACACCCACTTGCTAGGTTGTGTTGCACCCACTTGAAAACCTCTTGCACAATCGATTTTTCCAGCCAAGAAACCTTGATTCAAAGCTGAAAATCAGCCTTGTTGCACTTCAAAAACCAATTTTTGAGAGAGAGAGGCTTGAGAGTATTTAGCCTTTTGCATACATGAGAGAGAGTCTAGAGATTGGAGAGTATTTTTAAGTGAAGTCTTGCTTGTTACAAGACAAAGTGGGTGGGACATTAAAGACAAAGTGAGTGGACATTAAAGCCAAAGTGAGTGGACATTAAAGCCAAAGTTTGTGGGTTTTCCCCAATTTGTTTTATTAAATCCCACACTCTCATCTCTTAAGTTTTATAAAATTAAACCCTTTTAATTTTATAAGACTAACATACTATTATTTGTCATTGTTCAATTATTTAAATAATGAAATAAAATATCTCTCATGAATAAATTATCCACATAATCTTGTTCATTTGCAAAAGCAATGATTTAGAAATCCGGTTTCTAAATTGGTGCTAATATTTATTTGTATGATCTTATCAACGAATAAATATTCATTGGTGTTGTTTGGCTTGTTTTGGGTATGACCCGACTTGGATCATATCACATTAGCCACATCAATTTATATATATTGGGCAGATCAATTCCTTCAGTATGTATGCGGCCATTAATCGGTTGCTTCTGCGAATGTTGTTGTTATGTGTTTCGTGTGGGTGTTTTGACACTGTTTATTATGTATGGATTGATGTTTTCAAGTGTGTGTGTGCTTACTTTGTAATTGTGGGGGATCTAGTGCCTATGAATAAGTAAGCAAGGCTATGAAAATTCAGTGTGTGTTGAGTGCAGGCGTGTGTTTTTCTGCACAGTATGTATGTGCACATGTATGCATGTATATTGCCTTATGTTTATGCTTTTGGTATGTGTTCTTGTTATGGATGTATAGGTATAATAGTTTAGTTGTGTGGTTGGCAGCAACTATGTGTTTTTGGTATGGGTATGTTACTGTTGTTGATCATAAATCCTTTGGGTGTTGTAAGATTTGCACATAAATATATATTGCGTCGACGTTCGGGTTACGGTTTAGTTTCGGGTGTGCAAGCATATGTTGTGCATTTATATATATATATTTGGGTGGAGCATGTTGTATGTATATTATTATTATTTTTGAAGCGGGCATAATTTACATTATTATATAAATTCAAATGTGTATAAACTTGTTTAAACTGCATGACATATATGGGTATCTTGAAATGTTAACAGGAATATATATATATATATATATATATATATATATATATATATATATATATATATTATATATATATATTTGATTTTACATGTGAACGTATGTAAACCGATGGGAATGAGTTCCATGGAGCTTGGTTTTGCAAGGAAGTCGCGCGTGTTGATGCATACGTTCGTTGTTTGGTTATGTTATTGTTATGGGTTGTGTGTATACATTTGGGCGTTTACGTTGGTGTAGAATATATATAATAATAAGGGTAAGAACTGAATGTATATATATATAATATTCTTGTATGTGAAAATAAAGTTGATGTATTTGAAGTGAATTGACATTTGGTGTGTTACACGTGACGGGAAACAACCGATAGCCGACACCCTAACCAAGTCGTGAAACATGAAACCATACGACCCATTATTAATATTTAATATTTAATATTAATTATGTAATAAACGTGCATCCAGGTTGTTCGGAAACTTAATCGTTCATGCTTACACTTATAGATTTTGCTGTGCATTTAAGGTGAGTTTTCACGGCCCCGTTTTAGATTCTTTCCTTTTTGGGGTGAAAACATGCAAACACTATTTTTGTTATGCTTGTCAGTATTATTGATATCGACTGTTATATTAGTGTAGACACATTTGAAAGTCCTTACAGTATCAAATCGTTAGTAATGGGGTTAGCGAGGTAATTCTAAGTAGTACTACTGGATTTGACAAACCCCGCCCGGGCTACTCGCGCTAGCTTGATTGGAGGTCGAATGGGTGCGTAATTGACCTAACGATTGTCACGGTCTGTGATAGACGTGGTGGAAAGGCATAAACACACACAGTCAGCTTCGATTTGAAACGCTAAGTAACTTTATAGGCGAGCTACCTATCGATATGCTTTATATACTAGACCATATGAAACGCTTTCTGAGACATTACTTGTTGTTTAAACCTGTGGACTCACCAACTTTATGTTGACACACTTTAGCATGTTTCTCAGGTCACAAGAATGCACAATGTTAAGGACTGAACTAGGGATGCATTCATGGCATACATTAGAACTCAATCGTTTTATTTTGTTAAACATTCATTACCTTATGGTTTAAACGCATGCTGACTTTGTTAAATTGTTGACTTACTGTTTTCCAAATGCTTCTGCAAGTTTAAAACATTTATGTTGGTTCAAAAGTCTGATTTTTTAATGAGATGTTTTACAATTATAATCTCTGGTGTAACTGGTGCTATCTGAGATCCTAGTGTGTCACACGCCTGACTGTAAAACCCTATTAGCGGATTTTGAGGGTGTGACATGAA
This sequence comes from Flaveria linearis, assembly GCA_024085815.1. Classification (NCBI taxonomy): domain Eukaryota; kingdom Viridiplantae; phylum Streptophyta; class Magnoliopsida; order Asterales; family Asteraceae; genus Flaveria; species Flaveria linearis. The sequence continues at coordinate 63,219 of JABSNV010000464.1, read as the reverse complement.
GGTCCACAAAACTACTCGTATTCACTCAATAAAAATCAAGAATCAATTACAGTTGTGGAATGAATGTAATTTGATATAATACCCATACAAATAATAATAATATAATAATAATAATAATAATAATAATAATAATGGTTCAGGGGGGCATTTGTGCCACTTTGAAAACTTAAATTTATAAGTTTTGTACACAAATAAAACAAACATTAAACCACAGGGACTATTTGTGTAAAATTTAAAAACCAAATCTGTCTTCTCTCTCCTCTACCCGCGTTTCCGGCGAGTATTTCCGGCCAAAGCCGGTCGGCCCTCCGGCGAGCTCCACAGCCAAAAACCGCTTGATATTTTGATCAAATTAAATGCCTGACATACTCGTATGATTGTCACGAACCCATGACCCACTGCAATTGATATTTGAGTGCGATTTGGAACCGTTCCACCATTCCCCTACTTTCGGCCGACACCCATATTCAAATCGCACTAAAACGCGTTTAATAATCAAATTAATCGAGCACCATCAAATGTTTTGATCATTTATAAAATACCAGTGAGCTCAATTTCTCTAAGAAGCACACAAAGCACACCTCCGATCAGCTCTGTTCATCGCGGACCTGCAACTTTCTGGAACTCCAACCTAAGCACGTTCTAATCCCAAATTACTTGAGGCTTTGTATCAAGAACACTAGTTGAAGCTGTTCACCAATTTAATTGGATTTTCATCACCAATTGCACAGCAAACCGGGCACCTTCAACCGCGACTGTTCGTCGATTGTTCTTGATACCCTTCCAAAACGAACCAGGTAATTGGAACCACCTACACACTCGGTTTCACGTGGGAAATCAAAGCCCTAAGCTTGATTTCATACACAACATCCATTTGAGGTTCGATTTGGGTTAAAATCATGTTAGGGTTCGAAAGGGAGATTGGGAATCAGTTTAAAGACTGGTTTTAAGATTTAAAACCTGACTCATAACGCGGCCAAGGCCTTTAGTCTACTGGTAATGGAGTAGGAGTGTGGGTTTGAGGTCTCGGGTTCGACCCCGGGCACCTCCAATTATTTTTTATGCCTTTTTCCAGCTTCTAATAAATATGTAAAAATTTCTAAAAATTATAAAAGAAACTTTTATAAACTCTCCTTATTTTAAAGGTTATTTAGTAAATTTCTATAAATTTAATGTTTACAAACACCTTAATAATTTTATAAGATATTGTTTATAGATGTTATAAATAGCCATTTTTCTAAATATGGGCTCTAAATAATGATTCAAATGATTATTTATTTTGGACATTGTATTATCTATAATTATGGATCAATCGTGAAAATTGTGTAATTATAAAGATCTTGTAATTTTATAAATTATTAACAAACGTTATAAATAGTTTATTTTGTTTAAAAATAAACTGTAAATAGATGATTTAGGCCCGTATTTTATAGCCAACTTACAGAGGCCATAACTTCTTCATAACAGATTCAAATCAGTTAAACCTTATGTCCACGACGAAGTTCGTCGAAAGACGAATCTGTTGATATATAAAACATAGAAAAACTCATTCGTTTAGACCTCCAAATAGTCGTTTTCGTAACAGCTAGCAGTTCTGCGCAGCTGTAAAGATCCACGTTTTTTCTCATATTTCGGTAATCCAAATCAGAAACTTTTCTAAATGAAAGTTGTTTAGAAATCACTAATCTAGTAAACTGTAGATTTTCAGAATTTTAAGCGTCGTTTAGTATTTTAATGAGTGCGAAAAGACAAGGGCAGAACTGGGATTTTTCAAACTATAACTTGCTTTACGTTATCGTAGGTTCTCGCGGCGTTAACCGAGACTAGACCTCGTTTCTGATTATTATCATTCGTGTATAAGGTACGGATTCTTGGTTATCTTTATCATAGTATAAATTCTGTTCCGTTACTTTGTAGTACGGATTTTTGATATGTTATTTCCATTAATATGAATCGTTTAGCCTTTATTAGTCGTATATCCTTATTATTTAATTATGCTCTGATTCGTTCATCTCATTAGTGTTATTATATCTGTAACACCCCAACCCGGAGAGGCTGACGTGTCACTATTACAGATATCAAATCAAAACCAAATCCATAATATTAAAGAGATAATTTCAAACAAAACCAGATAATCCGAAAGAACTTAATTAAGTTATTCATTACATCAATTAAAGTAAAATACAATCTTGATCTTCAATCACTCTTCACTGATTTCCCGGAATACCCTGATTACCTACAATCAAATAAGAAAAAAACACCACAAAAGAAAATACGGCTGAGCCAAAAGTTGCTCAGTGACGGAAATAACAATAGTAATGATAAGAAGCGTAACCTACTGATAACTGATACTGAACTGATCATATGATATGGGAAAACGGAAATCTGAATCTGAACATATAATACTGATACTGAACTGAACATGTAATACTGAACTGAACTGATCTACACGACGCGTATATACAAACAAAATAAGTCGGTAATATAAGAAGTACCCAGAGCCAAAACTGAACTGATAAGTACATAGCTAGCTAGACTATGCACTAATGAGATGGTGTGTGGGGCGTACACACATGATTCCATCCCCCGGAACTGAACTGAACTGAACTAGGATCGATCCATCCGCCTCCCAGATATTATGGCCAAAGTACTACCTGAGTACTAACGTGTTAACGGAGACGCCGTGAACTATTTATTACACACCGTCACGAAAAGTGTCACATCATTGACGCCACAATGACATGTCGGAGAGCTCGGGTAACAGAGTATTAATTATAAATAGTTCACGGTGTCTCCGTTAACACGTTAGTACTCAGGTAGTACTTTGGCCATAATATCTGGGAGGCGGATGGATCGATCCTAGTTCAGTTCAGTTCAGTTCAGTTCCGGGGGATGGAATCATGTGTGTACGCCCCACAACCATCTCATTAGTGCATAGTCTAGCTAGCTATGTACTTATCAGTTCAGTTTTGGCTCTGGGTACTTCTTATATTACACGACTTATTTTGTTTGTATATACGCGTCGTGTAGATCAGTTCAGTTCAGTATTACATGTTCAGTTCAGTATCAGTATTATATGTTCAGATTCAGATTTCCGTTTTCCCATATCATATGATCAGTTCAGTATCAGATATCAGTAGGTTACGCTTCTTATCATTACTATTGTTATTTCCGTCACTGAGCAACTTTTGGCTCAGCCGTATTTTCTTTTGTGGTGTTTTTTTTCTTATTTGATTGTAGGTAATCAGGGTATTCCGGGAAATCAGTGAAGAGTGATTGAAGATCAAGATTGTATTTTACTTTAATTGATGTAATGAATAACTTAATTAGGTTCTTTCGGATTATCTGGTTTTGTTTGAAATTATCTCTTTAATATCATGGATTTGGTTTTTGATTTGATATCTGTAATAGTGACACGTCAGCCTCTCCGGGTTGGGGTGTTACAGATATGGTATCAGAGCAAAGGCTCTTCCTGTAGAAAACTTAAACATTAATAATAAACTTGTGAGGTAATGGGTAGACGTTGGGTTAGGATCTAATTTTTGTTCCCAATCAAAATTCCAGTATTCACATGTGTATCTTCATTTCAGATGGCTCCTAAGAGACGTGTGAACAACCGTAATAACTCGAATGGCCCCTCATCGGATACTCCTCTTGAAACCCTCGTTGCTAATGCTGTAAACGCTGCTATTTCTGGAATACTCCCTAACCTGATGACTCAGGACTGCTCAAACAGTCATCCAGCAGATGCAACAGGCTAATTCGGAGGGAAACAACACAGGACCTCCACCCGGTGGAAATAACTCAGAGCCACCTTCTGGCGGGAACAATACAGGAGCACCTTCCGGTGATAATACACCACACCCCGTGATGGTATTCATGTCTGGTTGGAACGTTTTCAGAAGCAAAGGCCTAAGTCTTTCAGTACTTCCAATGATCCGGTCGAGGTGCAAAACTGGATCAGTCATATTGAGAAATGTTTGAGGTACTTGGTGTTGAGGACGTATACAAAGTAAGGTTGGCTACTTACAAGTTAGAAGATGATTCTCACAGATAGTGGACGACTGTGAAACAAGCTAGAGGAGGAAACGAATATGCAGCTACACTTCCTTGGGATAAATTCCGAGGAATGTTTTATGAGGAATACTTCACTGCTGCTGACCGTACTGAGTATCGTAGACAGTATGCTAATATTAGACAGAGGGATGATGAGCACATAACAGATTTCAAGACACGATTTACGCGGTAGTGAGTTTTCTTGGTGCATCTGCAGGCTCACCGCATGAGCAGACAGAAAATTTTCAGTGGGCCATATGTGAAAGAGATCGAAAGTTTATATTGAATCATCGGTTTAAAGATATTAATGAAGTGGTTGATGCTGTTAAAAACTTATATAATGATAAGAAGAATGGAAGGAAGTCGTATGATGATAACCGTAAGCGGCCTAGAGAGAATGACCATGATCAGTCATCTTCTCATACGAATAAGAATCAGTCTTCACCACCACGAGACCGTCGAAACCGTTTCGATCGCAACAACAACAATAACTCCCGATCATGGAAAAATCGAAACCAGAACCAGAAATCAACTCATAATCAGACTCAGCAGGCCTCTACTCGTGCTCAACCACCAAATCAGCAGCACCCTAATCAGGATCGGAATGCTATCCCTCAGTGTAACACATGCGGGAAACTTCATAAGGGAGCTTGTCATCTGGCCAGAGGATTATGTTTCAGATGCGGACGTGCAGGACACATGATTAGGGATTGCCCTCAGCGCGACCCTCGTAATTACGCTGGAGGGAATCAAGCTAAACCTGCAACTGGAGGACGAGTTTTTGCGCTCACTGCAAATGAAGCGGCTAACGCACCAGGTATATTTCTGGCACCCTTAGTTAGCAACGTATTATATGCATATATATGTCTTATCCGATACTGATAATAAACGCCCTAGGTATGATCTCCGGTACCCTTTGCATTGGAAAGCGGGATATTTATGTCTTGTTTGATACGGGCGCTACGCATTCTGTCGTATCTCTTTTGTTTGCTAAGTACTTAAGGACTACACCGACTACGTTAGAAAACGCTTTGGCTATTACGACTCCATTAGGGGAGTTGACTATCATCTCGCATGTCTATAGAGATTGTCCGATCAGAATCGAGTCTATTATTCGTAAAGCTGATTTGTTTCCTATGCAAATGAGTGACTTTGATGTCATACTTGGTATGGACTGGTTAACTCGACATCACGTTACTATAGAATGCCAGACTCGTCGTGTTTTATTTGGGAATCCTCAATGCCCTGAACTTGTTTATCAAGGGACTCAGCCTCGGAAATCGTTGAAAATCATCTCTGCGCTTAAGGCTCAGAAACTCTTATCGCACGGTTGCGTGGGATTCCTAGCTTCGGTGAAAGCTACATCTTCTGAAAAGCCGAACATATCTGATTATCCGATTGTTTGTGATTTCCTGACGTGTTTCCTGAGGAGTTACCCGGACTTCCACCAGATCGCGAGGTAGAATTCACTATTGATCTTGTTCCAGGTGCGGAGCCGATTTCTAAGGCATCGTATCGTATGGCACCTATGGAGCTAAAGGAGTTAAAGGAGCAGTTACAAGAATACTAGATTTGGGATTTATTAGACCAAGCGTCTCGCCTTGGGGCACACCGGTCCTATTTGTGAAGAAGAAAGATGGTTCTTTGAGACTCTGCATTGACTACAGAGAGCTTAACAAGATCACTATCCGTAATCGTTACCCTCTGCCTCGTATTGATGATTTATTTGATCAGCTTCAGGGTGCAAAGTGTTTCTCTAAAATCGATCTGAGGTCTGGTTACCATCAGTTAAAGATCAAGGAGTCTGACGTCCCTAAATCTGCTTTCCGTACTCGGTATGGTCACTATGAGTTCCTGGTTATGCCGTTCGGGTTAACTAATGCCCCGGCCGTAGTCATGGACCTAATTGTGACACCCCGTAATTTCAGATTAACGTTTTTCAAAATTGTTGTCGTTAACATATGCCCGTACTCGCAAATACTGAAACGTATAGAAACACCACCACAGACATCGTTAAACGAACTATGATAAAATACTAACGCGGGTGTTTGTAGGGAATTCACACAACGAGATCACCTAAGGAATCCTATTAATTAATAGAGCTCGCTCGTCTAAGTCGTTGTCAACCGAAACAAATTCGGGAACTCGGTACCTAAGTACAGGGACTAAACCTGTCAATTGGCAAACTGGGGCTGGGTATAAATACCCACCCACCAGCCAAACACTCCCATTCTCTGCTGTCTTTCTCTTCATCACTCTCCTCACCTCCGATTGTCCATTCTAGCACCAAATCTCACCCGATTGAGCTCGTTTTCGCCGGATTAAGCCACGCAACAGCTAAAGAATCACGATCCCAGCAGGTAGGCGACCATTTCCATCTGTTTTTATCACCCGTTTCACTGCTGCAAGTGTGGGATTCGGGTGTTCGGGTTCAACCCGAATGCATGTGGTCGTGGGGGTGCGTGTGAGGTCAATCAGAGTGTGCATTACCCTTAGACATGTTAGGAGAGTGTTTCTGGAAGTCTTGATGGTGATAAAACGAGCACGGAACAGCCGAAGGCCGTTCGACCTGCCCAGCAGTCGCGACCTGCTGCAGTCCGCGACTGGGCCGGCCGTGCGATTGGGTCATGCGACTGGTCCCATCGTGCGACTGAGTCATGCGATCGGTTCCTTCGCGCGATTGATCGGGGCGACTGGGATGAAACGTGCGAATGAATGGTGCGATTAAGTCAGCCGAATGAATGTGTGCGATTGAGTCAGCCGAATGAATGTGTGCGACTGAGTATCACCCGACTGAAGGCCCAACCGCACGAATGAAGGTTCATTCGTGTGATTGGAAATTGATTCGGGTGATTGGGAATGTGTGGTACGACTGAACGCTGAGTCGCATGAATGAGGGTTCAATCGTACGAGGGAACTTGATTCGTACGATTGAAGGCCTATTCGTGCGAATGAAGTGTCCAGTTGTGCGTCTAGCCTTGTTATGCGATTGGAGTCATTTGATGTGAACCCTTCTGGTGTGCGAAGTGTCTATCGTGCGACGACAAGTTAACAACAATAAAGTGTCATTTCTTGACCACAAAGATTAAAGTCAACGCAATCAACAAGCACATACTTTTCAACCTGAAACAACCTAACTGTTTACAAATATTAACAACCCACTTGGGATCTACATGAAGTCTGATACGTGAATGCCTGCTTGTGTGTGTCACCCCCGACCGAACCCATGCAACCCGACCCGACTAAACATGTCTATTAACGCTAAACACAACATTAACGCGTAACACAACTGTCAATAGGTGTTTGACAGCGCATCGTAAAACAACACTTGGGAGACTTGCATCCTACACACTTGCTACATCATCTGTGAGTTTCACGGCCCCTTTTTACATCTCTTTCCGTTTGGGGGAGAAAACATGCAAAACACATTTACATTAATGGTTGTAGTAATATTGATATCGCTTGTTACGTTAGTGCAACACACTCATGTCCCCGCACACACGAACCGTTAGTAATGGGATTAGCGAGGTAATTTTGAGTAGTACTACTGGGTCTGACAAACCCCGCCCGGGCTAGTCGCGCTAGCTTGATTGGAGGTCAAACGGGCGCACAATTGACCTAACATACGATTGCCACGGTCGGTTAAGACGTGGAACACCCGTCATGGTCTTATGAGACATGACGGAACACATACGATTGCCACGGTCGGTCAAGACGTGGAACTTACGATTGCCACGGTCGGTTAAGGCGTGGAACTTGCGCTTCCCACGGTCGGTAGAGACGTGGAGAACATACATTGGGACGTAAACAGTCAGCTTCGGTTCGAAACGCTAAGTAACAAGAACATAGGCTAGCTACCTAACGATATGCTTTATGTACTAAACCATTGAAATACATAACATGGAAACGCTTATGAAACACATTTCTTGTTAATTAAACCTGTGAACTCACCAACTTTATGTTGACACACTTTAGCATGTTTTCTCAGGTCACAGGAATGCTTAAGCTTATGAGGCACGCTTCAGGAAACGCACTCAGGACATGCATTCATCTAGTTTATTTTTAGCATTGAACATTTTGTTTGAACATGGCTATTGTAATAGTATTGTAATGGATTTACTACTTTTGTACACGCTTCCGCATTATTGTAGACTCAGTTAATGTTCCTTGAATGAAGTTAAATGTATGTTTTAAATTCATATAGTGTCGTTCGATATGACTGTGTCTGAGATCCTGGTATGTCACACGCCTAACGGTAAAACCCCGTTCGTGGAAATTGAGGGTGTGACAGATTGGTATCAGAGCCACAGGTTATAGAGAACTAGGATTGCATTGCATCTAGACTATAGCCTTAGACACAACACTAGTATTGCACAAACACTTTTACATGGTTACCACTACTGTGCAAACAACCTTCTGGTGTATTGATATTACACTGCTGAGCAAACATAACACTATGGGTATGACATGTGTGTCATTACCGGCTGACAGAGGGGCGGAGAATCCCGCTCGCTCACAACCAACGCTTACACTTGATCCTTCACTCGTGGAGTGAAAGCAACAACGAACTGAATCAAACATTTCCATGATTGGAACACGAAACTCATTTCTAACACACGCGATAAGCTTAACGATGACAAACAAAAAGAACCAACTCTCCCACACTTGTTACTATTCCCAGCATATCCTATCCTCTATGCTAACATGAGCAGTAGATGAGGGACAACTAAGATATTCAAGTCGATTAGAGAATCGGACTTAGACACCCAATTCGCTTGTACAACTTTGGTACAACTCTAGTTATTTGACTCTTGGTATAACAACTACATCTTTGATGCTTCTATCATTGATGACACTCGGTACTGGACAAGGTATGTTATCTCGAATAGGAGGAACCATGTGTGACCATGCAAAGCAAATTAGAATCACGGGTGCACACGTAATTGTAATTTGTCATGCATGAGAACTCTGGCAACTCTATTGGGTGATAACGGGAATGGCCAGTACAAATTTTCAAATTCCACACTTAGGGGGCATAAGGCCTCGGATCCTCACAAATCCCTACTATCGATGTGCAAACAAACCCCTCATTCTTACTAGCATGATACAATATATGTTACTGTCAATAATTGTTATCCGGTTATTGATTAATGTGTGTTGTGTATTGAAGAAGTCATGTCTGGAAGAAGAGCGGGACGCCCGGGTGGACGAGGAAATATCACCCTGACTCAAGCCGAGCTGAATGCTATCATCAACGAGCGCGTGGCTGATGCGCTTGCAGCTTATGAGCAGGCCCGCAATCAGGGCCACAATGACCAGAATCCGAACCCGGAAGGTCCAACAGTCTGTACCTTCAAGATGTTTATGGATTGCAAGCCTCATTCCTTCAGCGGCTCAGAGGGTGCTATCACACTGCTTCGCTGGCTAGAGAAACTTGAGTCAGTGTTTGCCATGTGCAGCTGCCCTGATGGAAATCGGGTCAAGTACGCCTCCGGCACATTGGAGGGACCAGCCCTAACATGGTGGAATTCACAAGTCCAAACCCTAGGACTTGGTGCTGCAAACGGTATGCCATGGGAAGACTTCAAGATTCTGATGAAAGAGGAGTACTGTCCCAGGAGCGAAGTCCAGAAACTGGAGGCAGAATTTTGGAACTTAAAGATGATTGGTTCTGATATCGAGGAGTATACGACTCGTTCGCACGAGTTGGCGGCGTTATGTCCTCAGATGGTGACTCCGGCCTACAAACGGATTGAAAAGTACATTGATGGCTTGGCTCCTCAGATACAGGCTAGCGTGATGGCTGCTGATCCTGTCACCATTCAGCAGGCCATCCGGCTGGCCCATAAACTCACTGACCAGGCAGTGGCACAGGGCACCTTGCCCAAACGTGGCGCTACTTCTGGTTCTTCTGATCACAAGAGGAAATGGGACGGCAATAACAACAAGTCATCAAGCTCCAACAACACCCCGCAACAACAAACCAAAAAGTTTGACCCTTCAAGAAGCTTCAACAATCAGAACAACAATAACTATGGCCAGGGATCGAGTGGCTACGCGGGCAAGAATCCAAAGTGTAACCGGTGCAACTTCCATCACCAAGGCCCATGTGACCGACTCCGTTGTCAGAGATGTGGAAAGATGGGTCACGCAGCCAAAGACTGCCGGGGTGAAATAATGACTCAACAGCAACAACCCCAACAACAACGCCAGGGCGGAGCGACTAGAATCTGTTATGAATGTGGTAAGGAGGGCCACTACAGGAGGGATTGCCCGCAGCTGAAGGGTGGAAACAAGGGTAACAACGGGGGCAATGCTAAAGGTCATGCATTCGTGATTGGTTTCGGTGAGGCAAGGGATGACCAGAACGTGGTTACTGGTACGTTTCCCCTGAATGGTTGTTTTGCTTCTGTGCTATTTGATACTGGGGCTGATAGGAGTTTTGTTTCTAACAAATTCATAAGTTCTTAGATGTAACCCTAGCTGTCATGGAACCTAGTTATGCGGTAGAATTAGCGGACGGAAAACTAATCAAGGCAACTCATACCGCCAAGGGGTGCAGACTAGGATTATGCGGTCACGAGATAGATATAGATCTGATGCCTGTCACACTTGGTAGTTTTGACGTAGTTGTGGGTATGGACTGGCTATCCAAGAATCAAGCTGAAATCATCTGTGGAGAGAAAATCGTACGCATACCACTTCCTAGTGGTGAAATTCTATCAGTTCAGGGCGAAAAGAGTGGCATGGTCTCTGGAATCATCTCCCACATGAAAGCTCAGAAGTGGTTGCGTAAGGGTCATACCGCTTTCTTAGCCATGGTCACTGAAAAAGAACCGAGGAAAAGAAAATTGAAGACATCCCAGTTGTACGTGATTATCCTGAGGTTTTCCCTGAAGACCTACCCGGCCTTCCACCGCACCGCCAGGTCGAATTCCAAATTGATTTAGTTCCGGGAGCCGCCCCTATCGCGAGGGCACCGTACAGATTAGCTCCGAGGGAACTACAAGAGCTGTCTATACAACTACAGGAACTGTTAGATAAAGGTTTTATCAGACCTAGCTCATCACCATGGGGAGCCCCAATCCTGTTTGTCAAGAAGAAGGACGGAACTTTTCGCATGTGTATCGATTACAGAGAATTGAACAAGGCAACAATTAAGAACCGTTATCCTCTCCCGCGTATCGATGATCTGTTCGACCAACTACAAGGGTCAAGTTACTATTCAAAGATAGACCTAAGATCGGGTTATCACCAACTAAGGATTCGAGAAGAAGACATTTCAAAGACTGCTTTCAGAACGAGGTATGGTCACTACGAATTCTTGGTTATGCCATTCGGGTTGACCAATGCACCAGCGGTTTTCATGGACTTAATGAACCGAGTGTGCAAACCCTACCTAGACAAGTTCGTTATTGTCTTCATCGATGACATCCTTATTTACTCAAGGAATAAAGAAGAACATGAAGAACACCTTAGACTGATTCTGGAGCTGTTGAGACAAGAACAGTTGTACGCAAAATTTTCAAAGTGTGACTTTTGGATGCGGGAGGTCCACTTTTTGGGTCATGTGGTCAATGAGAATGGGATACACGTTGATCCAGCAAAGATAGCAGCTATCAAGAACTGGGCCACGCCTAAGACCCCGACCGAGGTACGACAGTTTCTCGGGTTAGCTGGCTATTATCGACGATTCATCGAAGGGTTCTCAAAGATTGCCCAACCTCTCACCGCATTAACTCATAAAGGCATCACGTATGATTGGGGTGATAGACAAGAATCTGCATTCCAGATCCTGAAGCAGAAACTCTGTACAGCACCGATTCTATCCCTGCCTGAGGGGACAGATGACTTTGTGGTCTACTGTGATGCGTCTATTCAAGGCCTCGGTTGCGTACTGATGCAGCGCAATAAGGTGATTGCCTATGCATCACGACAATTGAAGATACACGAGAAAAACTACACGACACATGATCTAGAGCTTGGGGCAGTGGTATTTGCACTCAAGATATGGAGACACTACTTGTACGGTACCAAGTGCACCATTTACACCGATCACAAGAGTCTCCAGCACATCTTTGAACAGAAGGAGCTAAATATGAGGCAACGTCGTTGGGTCGAGCTGTTGAACGACTACGACTGTACGATCAGGTATCATCCGGGCAAGGCAAATGTAGTAGCAGACGCCTTAAGCCGGAAGGAAACACCCAAGCCGAGACGAGTTCGGGCATTGCAACTCACCATTCGCATCGGTTTACCGGATCAGATCCGCAATGCTCAACTCGAGGCGTTAAAAGGCGAGAACCTGAAAGCCGAATCGCTACGAGGCATGCAGAAGCAACTAGAAACCAAGCCTGACGAAATCCGCTACTTCATGGATCGAACATGGATTCCCTTGTATGGAGGTCTACGGGAACTGGTGATGGACGAAGCTCACAAGTCCCGGTACTCAATCCACCCAGGTTCAGACAAGATGTATCACGATCTCAAAGTCCATTACTGGTGGCCGAATATGAAAGCTGACATTGCCACGTACGTAAGCAGATGCCTAACCTGTTCTAAGGTTAAGGTGGAGTATCAACGACCGTCTGGTCTACTCCAACAACCAGAAATACCAGTATGGAAATGGGAGCAGATTTCCATGGACTTTATCACGAAACTCCCTCGGACTCCCAGTGGATGCGATACCATTTGGGTGATCGTGGACCGTTTGACGAAATCCGCACACTTCCTGGCAATCCGGGAGACTGATCGCATGGAAAAGTTGACTCGTATCTACCTCAGGGAAATAGTCTCTCGGCATGGTGTGCCAGTTTCCATTATCTCTGATCGTGACGCTCGATTCACTTCACACTTCTGGCAGTCCTTACAACGAGCACTAGGAACGCGGCTGGATATGAGCACCGCGTACCACCCCCAAACCGATGGCCAAAGTGAGCGTACGATCCAGACTCTAGAAGACATGTTACGTGCCTGCGTCATAGATTTCGGCAGCAGTTGGGAAACCCACTTACCGCTAGTCGAGTTTTCTTACAACAATAGCTACCACACATCGATCAAAGCTGCTCCATTTGAGGCACTTTATGGGCGTAAGTGCCGATCACCTATCTGTTGGGCGGAAGTTGGGGAAAGTCAACTCACCGGCCCTGAACTGGTGCACGAGACGACTGAGAAGATCGTGCAAATCCGTAACCGTATGGCAGCAGCCCGAGACCGACAGAAGAGTTACGCTGATAAGCGTCGCCGACCATTGGAATTCCAAATAGGTGACAAGGTGCTTTTGAAAGTGTCACCTTGGAAAGGTGTGATTCGTTTCGGGAAACGCGGGAAACTAAGCCCTAGGTACGTGGGACCGTTTGAGATTGTCAAACGGGTTGGCCCAGTGGCCTATCAGTTGAACCTACCCGAAGAACTCCGTGGGGTACACAATGTGTTCCATGTCTCCAACTTGAGGAAATGCCTTGCCGACGAAACTCTTATCGTCCCGTTAGACGAGATACACGTGAATGAACAACTACATTTCGTTGAAGAACCGGTGGAAGTCATGGACCGAGAGGTCAAAACGCTCAAACATAGTCGTATCCCTATCGTTAAAATCCGTTGGAACTCGAAGCGTGGACCAGAATTTACCTGGGAACGCGAGGACCAGATGAAGAGGAAGTACCCTCAACTGTTCCAAAACCAGGCATCCACCTCTTAGATACACAGGTACTCTATTCCACATCACAAACTGTTGAGTCTTGTACTACCCCGTAAAAACCACGTGACATGATGTACTAATTTTCGGGACGAAAATTCCTGCAACAGGGGGATGATGTGACACCCCGTAATTTCAGATTAACGTTTTTCAAAATTGTTGTCGTTAACATATGCCCGTACTCGCAAATACTGAAACGTATAGAAACACCGCCACAGACATCGTTAAACGAACTATGATAAAATACTAACGCGGGTGTTTGTAGGGAATTCACACAAACGAGATCACCTAAGGAATCCTATTAATTAATAGAGCTCGCTCGTCTAAGTCGTTGTCAACCGAAACAAATTCGGGAACTCGGTACCTAAGTACAGGGACTAAACCTGTCAATTGGCAAACTGGGGCTGGGTATAAATACCCACCCACCAGCCAAACACTCCCATTCTCTGCTGTCTTTCTCTCATCGCTCTCCTCACCTCCGATTGTCCATTCTAGCACCAAATCTCACCCGATTGAGCTCGTTTTCGCCGGATTAAGCCACGCAACAGCTAAAGAATCACGATCCCAGCAGGTAGGCGACCATTTCCATCTGTTTTATCACCCGTTTCACTGCTGCAAGTGTGGGATTCGGGTGTTCGGGTTCAACCCGAATGCATGTGGTCGTGGGGGTGCGTGTGAGGTCAATCAGAGTGTGCATTACCCTTAGACATGTTAGGAGAGTGTTTCTGGAAGTCTTGATGGTGATAAAACCGAGCACAGAACAGCCGAAGGCCGTTCGACCTGCCCAGCAGTCGCGACCTGCTGCAGTCCGCGACTGGGCCGGCCGTGCGATTGGGTCATGCGACTGGTCCCATCGTGCGACTGAGTCATGCGATCGGTTCCTTCGCGCGATTGATTGGGGCGACTGGGATGAAACGTGCGAATGAATGGTGCGATTAAGTCAGCCGAATGAATGTGTGCGATTGAGTCAGCCGAATGAATGTGTGCGACTGAGTATCACCCGACTGAAGGCCCAACCGCACGAATGAAGGTTCATTCGTGCGATTGGAAATTGATTCGGGTGATTGGGGAATGTGTGGTACGACTGAACGCTGAGTCGCATGAATGAGGGTTCAATCGTACGAGGGAACTTGATTCGTACGATTGAAGGCCTATTCGTGCGAATGAAGTGTCCAGTTGTGCGTCTAGCCTTGTTATGCGATTGGAGTCATTTGATGTGAACCCTTCTGGTGTGCGAAGTGTCTATCGTGCGACGACAAGTTAACAACAATAAAGTGTCATTTCTTGACCACAAAGATTAAAGTCAACGCAATCAACAAGCACATACTTTTCAACCTGAAACAACCTAACTGTTTACAAATATTAACAACCCACTTGGGATCTACATGAAGTCTGATACGTGAATGCCTGCTTGTGTGTGTCACCCCCGACCGAACCCATGCAACCCGACTAAACATGTCTATTAACGCTAAACACAACATTAACGCGTAACACAACTGTCAATAGGTGTTTGACAGCGCATCGTAAAACAACACTTGGGAGACTTGCATCCTACACACTTGCTACATCATCTGTGAGTTTCACGGCCCCTTTTTACATCTCTTTCCGTTTGGGGGAGAAAACATGCAAAACACATTTACATTAATGGTTGTAGTAATATTGATATCGCTTGTTACGTTAGTGCAACACACTCATGTCCCCGCACACACGAACCGTTAGTAATGGGATTAGCGAGGTAATTTTGAGTAGTACTACTGGGTCTGACAAACCCCGCCCGGGCTAGTCGCGCTAGCTTGATTGGAGGTCAAACGGGCGCACAATTGACCTAACATACGATTGCCACGGTCGGTTAAGACGTGGAACACCCCGTCATGGTCTTATGAGACATGACGGAACACATACGATTGCCACGGTCGGTCAAGACGTGGAACTTACGATTGCCACGGTCGGTTAAGGCGTGGAACTTGCGCTTCCCACGGTCGGTAGAGACGTGGAGAACATACATTGGGACGTAAACAGTCAGCTTCGGTTCGAAACGCTAAGTAACAAGAACATAGGCTAGCTACCTAACGATATGCTTTATGTACTAAACCATTGAAATACATAACATGGAAACGCTTATGAAACACATTTCTTGTTAATTAAACCTGTGAACTCACCAACTTTATGTTGACACACTTTAGCATGTTTTCTCAGGTCACAGGAATGCTTAAGCTTATGAGGCACGCTTCAGGAAACGCACTCAGGACATGCATTCATCTAGTTTATTTTAGCATTGAACATTTTGTTTGAACATGGCTATTGTAATAGTATTGTAATGGATTTACTACTTTTGTACACGCTTCCGCATTATTGTAGACTCAGTTAATGTTCCTTGAATGAAGTTAAATGTATGTTTTAAATTCATATAGTGTCGTTCGATATGACTGTGTCTGAGATCCTGGTATGTCACACGCCTAACGGTAAAACCCCGTTCGTGGAAATTGAGGGTGTGACACTAATGAACCGAGTCTTCCGCAAGTTCCTCGATAAGTTCGTCATTGTATTTATCGACGACATCTTAATTTATTCTAAAAGTAAGGAGGAGCATGAGAATCATCTTCGTATCGTGCTCGAAACACTACGTGAAAAGAAGCTTTATGCCAAATATTCAAAGTGTGAATTTTGGCTGAGCAAGGTAGCCTTTTTGGGTCATGTTGTTTCTGCGGAGGGTATTATGATGGACCCTGCTAAAGTTGAGGCGATCACTAAGTGGCCTAGACCGACCTCAGCCACAGAAGTCCGTAGTTTTCTTGGCCTTGCTGGTTACTACCGCAGATTTGTTGAAGGTTTTTCTGTTATAGCTTTACCCCTTACGCAACTGTTAAGGAAAGGGGTTAGGTACTCTTGGAATGACGAACGAGAGAAAAGTTTTGAAGAGCTCAAGAAAAGATTGGTGTCTGCTCCTGTTCTCACACTTCCATCGGGCACGGGTGGATATCAGATCTACAGCGATGCCTCTAAAAAGGGACTTGGATGTGTGCTAATGCAGCATGGTAAGGTCATTTCTTATGCTTCACGACAGTTGAAACCTTACGAGGTAATTATCCTACGCATGATCTTGAACTCGCTGCTGTTATTTTCGCGTTGAAAATATGGCGTCATTATCTTTACGGAGAGACTTGTGATATTTTTACTGATCACAAGAGCTTGAAATATATCTTCACACAAAAGGAACTAAACATGAGGCAGAGAAGATGGTTAGAGTTGTTAAAAGATTATGATGCCAATATTCAGTATCATCCGGGAAAGGCCAATGTGGTAGCTGATGCTCTTAGCAGGAAGAGCTCAGGAACAGTAGCCTCCCTACAGCTACAACCACACACGTTACTGATCTTGATAGATTGGGTATTGGCCTACTTATTGGCAAGAGCAACGGATATCTCGCAACGCTCCAGATTGAGTCAGACTTAATATTCCGGATTAAGAACGCACAGAAAGACGATGGTGAACTCTGGGCAATCTTACAGAATGTGGAGATTGGTAAACAATCAGAATTCAGAGTAGATGAACATGGGGTAATCTGGTGTGGTAAACGTTTATGTGTGCCTAATGATTCTTCTCTTCGAGAATCGTTATTAGCTGAGGCACATAGTTCTCTGTTTTCTATTCATCCTGGATCTACTAAGATGTATCAGGACCTTCGTCGGAACTTTTGGTGGAATGGAATGAAAGAGGATGTGGCTAAGTATGTTAGCCGTTGCCTTACTTGTCAACAGGTCAAGATTGAGCATCAAAGAGCTAGTGGTTTGCTTCAGCCACTACCTATTCCTGTATGGAAATGGGATGATATTTCCATGGATTTTGTGACAGGGTTGCCAAGGACATTTAAGAAAAATGATACGATATGGGTTGTCGTTGACAGATTGTCAAAGTCAGCTCACTTTCTCCCAATTCAGCAAGGATTTTCGGTTAGCAGACTATCTGAAGTGTTTACACAAGAGATTATTAGACTTCATGGCACTCCGGTGTCTATTGTGTCTGATCGAGACCCGAGGTTCACTTCTCGTTTTTGGAAGGGTTTGCAAGCTGCATGGGGTACCAAGTTGAGGTTTAGTACGGCGTTTCATCCTCAGACTGACGGTCAGTCGGAGCGTACTATTCAGACACTTGAGGACATGCTTCGAGCTTGTGCCTTAGAGTGGACTGGGAACTGGGATGAATACTTGTGTTTGGTCGAGTTTGCTTATAACAACAGTTGGCAAGCTAGCATTGGTATGGCACCTTTCGAATTATTGTATGGTCGTAAATGTAGAGCACCTATTTGCTGGGAAGAGGTCGGTGAAAAAGTCATTGAAGGACTCGAGTTAGTCCAGATCACGAATGAGAAAGTTGCTATTGCTAGAGAAAAGTTAAAGGAAGCTCAAAGTAGACAGAAAAGCTATGCAGACCGACACCGTCGACTTTTGGAGTTTAAAGTCGGTGACAAAGTGTTCCTGAAGGTTTCGCCTTGCAAAGGCGTACGACGTTTTGGTCTAAAAGGGAAACTTAGTCCACGGTTTATCGGACCCTTTGAAATCCTAGAAAGAGTTGGCGAGGTTTTGTATCGTTTGGCTTTACCACCTCAACTGTCACATGTGCATAACGTCTTTCATGTATCTCTTTTAAGGGGGTACAATTATCATCCTCTTCACGTGGTTAACTATCCACTTCATTTGATTCGTGAAGACTTATCATTCGAGGAAGAACCAGAAGCTATCCTTGACCGACAAGAACGCATTATGCGTAGGAAAACTATTCCTTTTATTAAAGTATTATGGAAAAACCATTCCGAACGCGAAGCTACATGGGAGATAGAAGATGAAATCCATTCTCAATATCCGTATCTGTTTACCTCTTAGGTATTGTCTGTTATATGTTTCTGTTATTAGTTATGAAGTTATCAGTTATCTGTTTCTTGAACATCACAGTACTCCGCGTACGTTATGTCATATCTTGTTCGATCTGTACATAGCAATTTCGGGGACGAAATTGTTTTAAGGGGGGTAGAATTATAATACCCATACAAATAATAATAATAATAATAATAATAATAATAATAATAATAATAATAATAATAATAATGGTTCAGGGGCATTTGTGCCACTTTGAAAACTTAAATTTATAAGTTTTGTACACAAATAAAACAAACATTAAACCACAGGGACTATTTGTGTAAAATTTAAAAAACCAAATCTGTCTTCTATCTCCTCTACCCGCGTTTCCGGCGAGTATTTCCGGCCAAAGCCGGTCGGCCCTCCGGCGAGCTCCACAGCCAAAAATCGCTTGATATTTTGATCAAATTAAATGCCCGACACACTCGTATGATTGTCACGAACCCATGACCCACTGCAATTTGATATTTGAGTGCGATTTGGAACCGTTCCACCATTCCCCTACTTTCGGCCGACACCCATATTCAAATCGCACTAAAACGCGTTTAATAATCAAATTAATCGAGCACCATCAAATGTTTTGATCATTTATAAAATACCAGTGAGCTCAATTTCTCTAAGAAGCACACAAAGCACACCTCCGATCACCTCTGTTCATCGCGGACCTGCAACTTTCTGGAACTCCAACCTAAGCACGATCTAATCCCAAATTAACTTGAGGCTTTGTATCAAGAACACTAGTTGAAGCTGTTCACCAATTTAATTGGATTTTCATCACCAATTGCACAGCAAACCGGGCACCTTCAACCGCGACTGTTCGTCGATTGTTCTTGATACCCTTCCAAAACGAACCAGGTAATTGGAACCACCTACACACTCGGTTTCACGTGGGAAATCAAAGCCCTAAGCTTGATTTCATACACAACATCCATTTGAGGTTCGATTTGGGTTAAAATCATGTTAGGGTTCGAAAGGGAGATTGGGAATCAGTTTAAAGACTGGTTTTAAGATTTAAAACCTGACTCATAACGAGGCCAAGGCCTTTAGTCTACTGGTAATGGAGTAGGAGTGTGGGTTTGAGGTCTCGGGTTCGACCCCGGGCACCTCCAATTATTTTTTATGCCTTTTTCCAGCTTCTAATAAATATGTAAAAATTTCTAAAAATTATAAAAGAAACTTTTATAAACTCTCCTTATTTTAAAGGTTATTTAGTAAATTTCTATAAATTTAATGTTTACAAAACCTTAATAATTTTATAAGATATTGTTTATAGATGTTATAAATAGCCATTTTTATAAATATGGGCTCTAAATAATGATTCAAATGATTATTTTATTTTGGACATTGTATTATCTATAATTATGGATCAATCGTGAAAATTGTGTAATTATAAAGATCATGTAATTTTATAAATTATTAACAAACGTTATAAATAGTTTATTTTGTTTAAAAATAAACTGTAAATAGATGATTTAGGCCCGTATTTTATAGCCAACTTACAGAGGCCATAACTTCTTCATAACAGATTCAAATCAGTTAAACCTTATGTCCACGACGAAGTTCGTCGAAAGACAAATCTGTTATAAAACATAGAAAAACTCATTCGTTTAGACCTCCAAATAGTCGTTTTCGTAACAGCTAGCAGTTCTGCGCAGCTGTAAAGATCCACGTTTTTCTCATATTTCGGTAATCCAAATCAGAAACTTTTCTAAATGAAAGTTGTTTAGAAATCACTAATCTAGTAAACTGGAGATTTTCAGAATTTTTAAGCGTCGTTTAGTATTTTTAATGAGTGCGAAAAGACAAGGGCAGAACTGGGATTTTTCAAACTATAACTTGCTTTACGTTATCGTAGGTTCTCGCGGCGTTAACCGAGACTAGACCTCGTTTCTGATTATTATCATTCGTGTATAAGGTACGGATTCTTGGTTATCTTTATCATAGTATAAATTCTGTTCCGTTACTTTGTAGTACGGATTTTTGATATGTTATTTCAGTTAATATGAATCGTTTAGCCTTTATTAATCGTATATCCTTATTATTTAATTATGCTCCGATTCGTTCGACTCATTAGTGTTATTTAGTGAGACCTGTAGCATGCAATATATATTTTATGAATTGTGATCATTATTGCATGTTCCTATAAATGTTCCATTGATACGTTATATGTTGGTAGTTGTACTACCATTTGATTAATACTCGGTTACCCGAGCTCTCCGACATGTCATTGTGGCGTCAATGATGTGACACTTTTCGTGACGGTGTGTAATAAATAGTTCACGGCGTCTCCGTTAACACGTTAGTACTCAGGTAGTACTTTGGCCATAATATCTGGGAGGCGGATGGATCGATCCTAGTTCAGTTCAGTTCAGTTCAGTTCCGGGGGATGGAATCATATGTGTACGCCCCACACACCATCTCATTAGTGCATAGTCTAGCTAGCTATGTACTTATCAGTTCAGTTTTGGCTCTGGGTACTTCTTATATTACACGACTTATTTTGTTTGTATATACGTGTCGTGTAGATAAGTTCAGTTCAGTATTACATGTTCAGTTCAGTATCAGTATTATATGTTCAGATTCAGATTTCCGTTTTCCCATATCATATGATCAGTTCAGTATCAGATATCAGTAGGTCACGCTTCTTATCATTACTATTGTTATTTCCGTCACTGAGCAACTTTTGGCTCAGCCGTATTTTCTTTTGTGGTGTTTTTTTTCTTATTTGATTGTAGGTAATCAGGGTATTCCGGGAAATCAGTGAAGAGTGATTGAAGATCAAGATTGTATTTTACTTTAATTGATGTAATGAATAACTTAATTAGGTTCTTTTGGATTATCTGGTTTTGTTTGAAATTATCTCTTTAATATCATGGATTTGGTTTTTGATTTGATATCTGTAATAGTGACACGTCAGCCTCTCCGAGTTGGGGTGTTACATTTGACGTCACTAATGGATCTCATTGTGCGATAAATGAATTTGAAGTTAAGCAATCAAGTAAGTTAGAATTGCTTTTATTTCACTAACAATTTTGCAATTGTATTTTTGTACATCCAAATCTTCCCAAAGGCTTAACAAAATACAAGGGAAATGAACTACGAATTCAAAAAAACTAAACATAAGTAGTTCTCGCATGAAGGTTTTCTTCTTATTGTAACAACCTCAAATCGTATGCGATTGCGTTTCTCAAGACTTATGAACATATTCCTGAAATAATTAAATTAGATCTGACCATAATGATATATGAAACCACATTAAACAATCACTAATAGACCCTTTGTATCTATGTTTAAATCGAAATAGAAACCGAACACAAAACAACATAAATCACCCTTAAAATCGATCTACTCTTCCCTAAACTCATCCATAACACTCAAATACCATCTTCAAATACTCTTGCCTACCAAATACACTAGAATTATTCCAAATGACAACCCTCAATCCACATAATCCTTTATTAAGCAACCAGGCAACAATACTCGTTCCAAAGCTCCAAGAAACTACTTGTTTAGAATTGAGAATTAAATAACAATTGTTGAATGAATGTAATTAGACGTCACTAATGGAAATTAATGTGTGATAAATAAATTTGAGACTAATTCAAACTAGAACGACTAAGTTAGTGAAATTTCCTAGTATTTCAATAACAATTTTTCAATTATATACTTGTGCATCCAAATATTTGCGAAGGTTTATGAAAATACAAGGGAAATGAACTACGAATACAAAAACACTGAACATAACCTCTTCTCCCATGAAAAGTCCCACCTTTTCGTAACAACCTCAAATCATTTGTAGTTACGTTTCTTAAGCCTTCTTAACACATTGCACCAAATATTTGAATTAGATCCGAGCCTAATGATTGAAGAGATCACACTAAACAATTACCAATGAATCAATTGTACCTCTTGTTTAAACAGAAGCCAAAATCGAACACGAGACAACACAAATCAAACTTGAAATTGATAAACTCCTCCCCAGACTCATCCATAACACTCAAATACAATCTTCTGTCACACCCTCAATTTCCACGAACGGGGTTTTACCGTTAGACGTGTGACATACCAGGATCTCAGACACAGTCATATCGAACGACACTATATGAATTTTGAAATAAACATTGACTTCATTCACGCGAACATAAGCAGAGTTTACAATAATGCGGAAGCATGTACAAAAGTTGTGAATCCATTACAATACTGTTACAATAGTCATGTTTAGACAAAATGTTCAGTGCTGAAAATAAACTAGATGAATGCATGTCCTGAGTGCATATCCTGGAGCGTGCCTCAAAAGCTTATGCGTTCCTGTGACCTGAGAAAACATGCTAAAATATGTCAACATAAAGTTGGTGAGTTCACAGGTTTAATTAA
Source organism: Flaveria linearis (assembly GCA_024085815.1). Taxonomy (NCBI): domain Eukaryota; kingdom Viridiplantae; phylum Streptophyta; class Magnoliopsida; order Asterales; family Asteraceae; genus Flaveria; species Flaveria linearis. Next base: position 40,179 of record JABSNV010000464.1, on the reverse strand, counting down.
CAAGAAATGTATTCGTAAGCGCTTCCATGTTTTGCATTTCAATGGTTTAGTACATAAAGCATATCGTTAGGTAGCTAGCCTATGTTCTTGTTACTTAGTGTTTTGAACCGAAGCTGACTGTTTACGTCCTATTGTGTTTCCACCACGTCTTAACCGACCGTGGCAATCGTATGTTTCGTCATGTCTCATCAGACCATGACAATGTGTTTCCTCCACGTCTTAACCGACCGTGGCAATCGTATGTTCCGTCATGTCTCATCAGACCATGACAATGTGTTTCCTCCACGTCTTAACCGACCGTGGCAATCGTATGTTAGGTCAATTGTGCGCCCGTTTGACCTCCAATCAAGCTAGCGCGACTAGCCCGGGCGGGGTTTGTCAGACCCAGTAGTACTACTCAAAATTACCTCGCTAATCCCATTACTAACGGTTCGAGTGTGTCAGGACATGTTGTGTGTTGTGCACTAACGTAACAAGCGATATCAATATTACTACAACCATTTAAGTAAATGTAAATCAGTTTGCATGTTTTCTCCCCCAAAAGGAAAGAGATGTAAAATAGGGGCCGTGAAACTCACAGATGATGTAGCAAGTGTGTAGGATGCAAGTCTCCCAAGTGTTGTTTTACGATGTGCTGTCAAACACCTATTGACAGTTGGGTTACGCGTTAATGTTGTGTTTAGCGTTAATAGACATGTTTAGTCGGGTCGGGTCGCATGGGTTCGGTCCTGGGTGTCACACACACAAGCAGTCATAGACGTATTAGACTTCATATAGACTTCTAATGAGTTGTTGATATTTGTAAACAGTTACGTTGTTTCGGGTTGAAAAGTATAAGTCTGTTGATAGCGTTGACTTTAATCTTTGTGGTCAAGTAATGGCATTTTTATTGTTGTGAACTTATTATCACACGATAGACGCTTCGCACACCAGAAGAATTCACTCGAAATGACTCCAATCGCATAACAAGGCTAGACGCACGACTGGACACTTCATTCGCACGACTTCAATCGTACGAATCAAGCTCCCTCGTACGATTAACCCTCATCCATGCGACTCAGCGTTCAGTCGTACCACACATTTCCCAATCGCCCGAATCAATTTCCAATCGCGCGAATGAACCTTCATTCGTGCGGTTGGACCTTCAGTCGGGTGATACTCGCACACATTCATTCGGCTGACTCAATCGCACACATTCATTCGGTCGACTTAATCGCACCATTCGTTCGCACGTCTCGCCCCAGTCGCCCTGATCAATCGCGCGATGGACCCAGTCGCATAACTCAGTCGCACGGTTGGCCCAGTCGCGGACTGCAGCAGGTCGCGACTGCTGGGCAAGTTGAACAGCCTTCGGCTGTTCCGTGCTCGGTTTTCTCACAATCAGGACTTCCAGAAACACTCTCCTAACACGTCTAAGTGAAATGCATATGCTGATTGACCTCACACGCACCCCCACGACCACATGCATTCGGGTTGAACCCGAACACCCGAATCCCATACTTGCAGCAGTGAAACGGGTGATAAAACGGATGAAAATGGTCGCCTACCTGCTGGGATCGTGATTCCTCAGCTGTTGGGTGGTCTAATCTGACAAAAACGAGCTCAATCGGGTGGGATTTGGTGTTAGGATGAACAATCGGGGTGTAGAGAGCGTAGGAGAGAAAGAGAGCAGAAATGGGGTGTGTTTGGCTGGTGGGTGGGTATTTATACCCAGCCCCAGTTTGGCAATTGTCAGGTTTGGTCCCTGTACTTAGGTACCGAGTTTCCGAATTTGTTTCGGTTGATAACGACATAGATAAGCGAGCTCTATTAATTAATAGGATTCCTTAGGTAATCTCGTTTATGTGAATCCTCTACAAACACCCACGTTAGTATTTTATCACAATTTGTTTAAAGATGTCGGTGGCGGTGTTTGTATACGTTTCGAGTATTTGCGAGTACGGGTCAATGTTAACGACAACAATTTGAAAAATGTTGATCAGAAATTACGGGGTGTCACATCATCCCCTTGTTGCAGGAATTTTCATCCCGAAAATTAGTACATCATGTTACGTGGTTTTTACGGGGTAATACAAGACTCAACAGTTGGTGACGCATGTGGAATAGAGTACCTGTGTATCTAAGAGGTGGATGCCTGGTTTTGGAACAGTTGAGGGTACTTCCTCTTCATCTGATCCTCGCGTTCCCAGGTAAATTCTGGTCCACGCTTTGAGTTCCAACGGATTTTGACGATAGGGATACGTCTATGTTTGAGTGTCTTGACCTCTCGATTCATGACTTCCACCGGTTCCTCGACGAAATATAGTTGTTCGTCCACATGTATCTCGTCTAACGGGACGATAAGAGTTTCGTCAGCAAGGCATTTCCTCAAGTTGGAGACGTGGAACACATCGTGTACCCCACGGAGTTCTTCGGGTAGGTTCAACTGATAGGCCACAGGGCCAACCCGTTTGACAACCTCAAACGGTCCCACGTACCTAGGGCTTAGTTTCCCACGTTTTCCGAAACGGATCACACCCTTCCAAGGTGACACTTTCAAAAGCACCTTGTCACCTATTTGAAATACCAACGGTCGGCGACGCTTATCAGCGTAACTCTTCTGTCGGTCACGGGCTGCTGCCATACGGTTACGGATTTGCACGATCTTCTCAGTCGTCTCGTGCACAAGTTCAGGGCCGGTGAGTTGACTTTCCCCAACTTCCGCCCAACAGATAGGTGACCGGCACTTACGCCCATACAGTGCCTCAGATGGAGCAGCTTTGATCGATGTGTGATAGCTATTGTTGTAAGAAAACTCTACTAGCGGTAAGTGAGTTTCCCAACTGCTGCTGAAATCTATAACGCAGGCACGTAACATGTCTTCTAGGGTCTGAATCGTACGCTCACTTTGGCCATCGTTTTGGGGGTGGTACGCGGTGCTCATATCCAGCCGCGTTCCTAGTGCTTGTTTTAAGGACTGCCAGAAGTGTGAAGTGAATCGAGCGTCACGATCAGAGATGATGGAAATTGGCACGCCGTGCCGGGAGACTACCTCCCTTAGGTAGATACGTGCTAACTTTTCCATACGATCAGTCTCCCTGATTGCCAGGAAGTGTGCGGATTTCGTCAAGCGATCCACGATCACCCAAATGGTATCGCATCCGTTGGGAGTCCGAGGGAGTTTTGTGATGAAGTCCATAGATATCTGCTCCCACTTCCATACTGGTATTTCTGGCTGTTGGAGTAAACCAGACGGTCGTTGATACTCTACCTTAACCTTAGAACAGGTCAAACATCTGCTCACGTAGGTGGCGATATCTGCTTTCATGTTTGGCCACCAGTAAAGAACCTTCAGGTCATGATACATCTTGTCTGAGCCTGGGTGGATTGAGTTGCATCAGTACGCAACCAAGGCCTTGTATGGAAGCATCACAGTAAACTACAAAATCATCGGTTCCCTCAGGCAGGGATAGAATCGGTGCTGTACAAAGTCTCTGCTTCAGAATCTGGAGTGCAGATTCTTGTTTATCACCCCAATCGTACGTAGTGCCTTTATGAGTCAATGCGTGAGAGGTTGAGCAATCTTCGAGAACCCTTCGATGAACCGTCGGTAGTAGCCAGCCAGCCCAAGAAACTGTCGTACCTCGGTTGGTGTCTTAGGCGTAGCCCGGTTCTTGATAGCTGCTATCTTTGCCGGATCAACGTGTATCCCATTCTCATTGACCACATGACCCAAAAAGTGGACCTCTCGCATCCAGAAGTCACACTTTGAAAATTTTGCATACAGCTGTTCTCGTCTCAACAGCTCCAGAATTAGTCTAAGGTGCTCTTCGTGTTCTTCCTTACTCCTTGAGTAAATAAGGATGTCATCGATGAAGACAATGACGAACTTGTCTAGATAGGGTTTGCACACTCGGTTCATCAGGTCCATGAAAACCGCTGGTGCATTGGTCAACCCGAACGGCATAACCAAGAACTCTTAGTGGCCATATCTCGTTCTGAAAGCAGTCTTTGAAACGTCTTCTTCTCGAATCCTTAGTTGGTGATAACCCGATCTTAGGTCTATCTTTGAATAGTAACTCGACCCTTGTAGTTGGTCGAACAGATCATCGATACGCGGGAGGGGATAACGATTCTTAATTGTCGTCTTGTTCAGTTCTCTGTAGTCGATACACATGCGAAAAGTTCCGTCCTTCTTCTTGACAAATAGAATTGGGGCTCCCCACGGTGATGAGCTAGGTCTGATAAAACCTTTATCCAATAGTTCCTGCAGTTGTGTAGACAGCTCTTGCAGTTCCCTTGGAGCTAATCTGTACGGTGCCCTCGCGATAGGGGCGGCTCCCGGAACCAAATCAATTTGGAATTCGACCTGGCGGTGCGGTGGAAGACCGGGTAGGTCTTCAGGGAAAACCTCAGGATAATCACGTACAACTGGGATGTCTTCCATTTTCTTTTCCTCGGTTTCTTTTTCAATGACCATGGCTAGGAAAGCGGTATGACCCTTACGCAAACACTTCTGAGCTTTCATGTAGGAGATGATTCCAGAGACCATGCCACTCCTTTCGCCCTGAACTGATAGGATTTCACCACTAGGAAGTGGTATGCGTATGATTTTCTCTCCACAGATGATTTCAGCTTGATTCTTGGATAGCCAGTCCATGCCCACCACTACGTCGAAACTACCAAGTGTGACAGGCATCAGATCAATATCTCTCTCATGACCACATAATCCTAGTCTGCACCCCTTGGCGATATGAGTTGCCTCGATTAGTTTTCCGTCAGCTAATTCTACCACATAACTAGGTTCCAAGACAGCTAGGGTTACATCTAAGAACTTAATGAACTTGTTGGAAACAAAACTCCTATCAGCTCCAGTATCAAATAGTATAGAAGCAAAACAACCATTCAGGGGAAACGTACCAGTAACCACATTCTGGTCGTCCCTTGCCTCGCCGGAACCGATCACGAATGCACGACCCTTGGCATTGCCCCTATTATTACCCCTGTTTCCACCCTTCAGCTGTGGGCAATCCTTCCTGTAGTGACCCTCCTTACCACATTCATAACAGGCTCTAGTCACTCCATCCTGGCGTTGTTGAGGTTGTTGTTGCTTAGTCATTATTTCACCCCGGTAGTCTTTGGCTACGTGTCCCATCTTTCCACATCTCTGACAACGGAGTCGATCACATGGGCCATGATGATGGAGGTTGCACCGGTTACACCTAGGGTTCTTGCCCGCGTAGCTGCTCGAACCCTGACCATAATTGTTGTTGTTGCTGTTCGGGTTGTTGTGGGTGAAGTTTCTTGATGGGTCAAACTTTTTAGTCGGTTGTTACTGGGGGTTGTTGGAGCTTGAAGACTTGCTGTTGTTACCTTCCCATTTTCTTTTGTGATCTGATGAACCAGAAGCAGCGCCACATTTAGGCAGAGTGCCTTGTGCCACTGCCTGGTCGGTGAAAATGTGAGCCAGTCGGATGGCCTGCTGGATAGTGACAGGATCAGCAGCCATCACACTAGCCTGGATTTGAGGAGGCAAGCCATCAATGTACTTTTCGATCCGTTTGTAGGCCGGAGTTACCATCTGCGGACATAATGCTGCCAACTCGTGCGAACGAGTCGTGTACTCCTCGATGTCAGAACCAATCATCTTTAAATTCCAAAATTCTGCCTCCAGTTTCTGGACTTCGCTCCTGGGGCAGTACTCTTCTTTCATTAGAATCTTGAAGTCTTCCCATGGCATACCGTTTGCAGCACCAAGTCCTAAGGTTTGGACTTGTGAATTCCACCATGTCAGGGCTGGTCCCTCCAATGTGCCGGAGGCGTACTTGACCCGATTTCCATCAGGACAGCTGCACATGGCAAACACTGACTCAAGTTTCTCTAGCCAGCGAAGCAGTGTGACAGCGCCCTCTGAGCCGCTGAAAGAATGAGGCTTGCAATCCATAAACATCTTGAAGGTACAGACTGTTGGACCTCCTTGGTTCGGATTCTGGTCGTTCTGGCCCTGATTGCGGGCCTGCTCATAAGCTGCAAGCGCATTGGCCACGCGCTCGTTGATGATAGCATTCAGCTCGGCTTGAGTCAGGGTGATATTTCCTCGTCCGCCCGGGCGTCCAGGTCTTCTTCCAGCCATGATTTCTTCAATTCACAACACATATTAATCAATAACTGGATAACAATTATTGACAGTAATATATATTGTATCATGCTAGTAAGAATGAGGGGTTTGTTTGCACATCGATAGTAAGGCTTTATGAGGATCCGAGGCCTTATGCCTCCTAAGTATGGAATTTGAAAATTTGTACTGGCCATTACCGTTATCACCCAATAGAGTTGCCAGAGTTCTCATGCACGACACATTACAATTACGTGTGCACCCGTGATTCTAATTTGCTTTGCATGGTCACACATGTTTCCTCCTATTCAAGATAACATACCTTGTCCAGTACCGAGTGTTATCAATGATAAAAGCATCAAAGATGGATTTGTTATACCAAGAGTCAAATAACTAAAGTTGTACAATAGATTCGGTTTAGGTGACAACGGGAATCAAGACAAGAGTGAGAGTGTTGGGAGAGTGAGGCGTTGTTCTTTTTGCTTGTCATCGTTAAGCTTATCGCGTGTGTTAGAAAAGAGTTTCGTGTCCCAATCATGGAAATGTTTGATTCAATTTGTTGTTGCTTTCACTCCGCGAGTGAAGGATCAAGTGTAAGCGTTGGTTGTGAGCGAGCGGGATTCTCCGCCCCTCTGTCAGCCGGTAATGACACACATGTCATACCCATAGTGTTATGTTTGCTCAGCAGTGTAATGTCAGTACGCTAGAAGGTTGTTTGCACAACAGTGGTAACCATGTAAAAGTGTCTGTGTAGTACTAGGGTTGTGTCTAAGGCTATAGTCTAGATGCAATGCAATCCTAGTTCTCTATAACCTGTGGCTCTGATACCAATCTGTCACACCCTCAATTTCCACGAACGGGGTTTTACCGTTAGGCGTGTGACATACCAGGATCTCAGACACAGTCATATCGAACGACACTATATGAATTTTGAAATAAACATTGACTTCATTCACGCGAACATAAGCAGAGTTTACAATAATGCGGAAGCATGTACGAAAGTTGTGAATCCATTACAATACTGTTACAATAGTCATGTTTAGACAAAATGTTCAGTGCTGAAAATAAACTAGATGAATGCATGTCCTGAGTGCATATCCTGGAGCGTGCCTCAAAAGCTTATGCGTTCCTGTGACCTGAGAAAACATGCTAAAATGTGTCAACATAAAGTTGGTGAGTTCACAGGTTTAATTAACAAGAAATGTATTCGTAAGCGTTTCCATGTTTTGCATTTCAATGGTTTAGTACATAAAGCATATCGTTAGGTAGCTAGCCTATGTTCTTATTACTAAGTGTTCCAAACCGAAGCTGCTGTTTACGTCCTATTGTGTTTCCACCACGTCTTAACCGACCGTGGCAATCGTATGTTTCGTCATGTCTCATCAGACCATGACAATGTGTTTCCTCCACGTCTTAACCGACCGTGGCAATCGTATGTTCCGTCATGTCTCATCAGACCATGACAATGTGTTTCCTCCACGTCTTAACCGACCGTGGCAATCATATGTTAGGTCAATTGTGCGCCCGTTTGACCTCCAATCAAGCTAGCGCGACTAGCCCGGGCGGGGTTTGTCATACCCAGTAGTACTACTCAAAATTACCTCGCTAATCCCATTACTAACGGTTCGAGTGTGTCAGGACATGTTGTGTGTTGTGCACTAACGTAACAAGCGATATCAATATTACTACAACCATTTAAGTAAATTTAAATCTGTTTGCATGTTTTCTCCCCAAAAGGAAAGAGATGTAAAATAGGGGCCGTGAAACTCACAGATGATGTAGCAAGTGTGTAGGATGCAAGTCTCCCAAGTGTTGTTTTACGATGCGCTGTCAAACACCTATTGACAGTTGGGTTACGCGTTAATGTTGTGTTTAGCGTTAATAGACATGTTTAGTCGGGTCGGGTCGCATGGGTTCGGTCGTGGGTGTCACACACACAAGCAGTCATAGACGTATTAGACTTCATATAGACTTCCAATGAGTTGTTGATATTTGTAAACAGTTACGTTGTTTCGGGTTGAAAAGTATAGGTCTGTTGATAGCGTTGACTTTAATCTTTGTGGTCAAGTAATGGCATTTTTATTGTTGTGAACTTTTTATCACACGATAGACGCTTCGCACACCAGAACAATTCACTCGAAATGACTCCAATCGCATAACAAGGCTAGACGCACGACTGGACACTTCATTCGCACGAATAGACCTTCAATCGTACGAATCAAGCTCCCTCGTACGATTGAACCCTCATCCATGCGACTCAGCGTTCAGTCGTACCACACATTTCCCAATCGCCCGAATCAATTTCCAATCACGCGAATGAACCTTCATTCGTGCGGTTGGACCTTCAGTCGGGTGATACTCAGTCGCACACATTCATTCGGCTGACTCAATCGCACACATTCATTCGGTCGACTTAATCGCACCATTCGTTCGCACGTCTCGCCCCAGTCGCCCTGATCAATCGCGCGATGGACCCAGTCGCATCACTCAGTCGCACGGTTGGCCCAGTCACGGACTGCAGCAGGTCGCGACTGCTGGGCAGGTCGAACAGCCTTCGGCTATTCCGTGCTCGGTTTTCTCACAATCAGGACTTCCAGAAACACTCTCCTAACATGTCTAAGTGAAATGCATACGCTGATTGACCTCACACGCACCCCCACGACCACATGCATTCGGGTTGAACCCGAACACCCGAATCCCATACTTGCAGCAGTGAAACGGGTGATAAAACGGATGAAAATAGTCGCCTACCTGCTGGGATCGTGATTCCTCAGCTGTTGGGTGGTCTAATCCGACAAAAACGAGCTCAATTGGGTGGGATTTGGTGCTAGGATGAACAATCGGGGTGTAGAGAGCGTAGGAGAGAAAGAGAGCAGAAATGGGGTGTGTTTGGCTGGTGGGTGGGTATTTATACCCAGCCCCAGTTTGGCAATTGTCAGGTTTGGTCCCTATACTTAGGTACCGAGTTTCCGAATTTGTTTCGGTTGATAACGACGTAGATGAGCGAGCTCTATTAATTAATAGGATTCCTTAGGTAATCTCGTTTATGTGAATCCTCTACAAACACCCACGTTAGTATTTTATCACAATTTGTTTTACGATGTCGGTGGCGGTGTTTGTATACGTTTCGAGTATTTGCGAGTACGGGTCAATGTTAACGACAACAATTTGAAAAATGTTGATCTGAAATTACGGGGTGATCTTCAAACATTCTTGCCCACCAAATCCACTTGAATCATTCCAAATTACAACTCTCAATCCACATAATCCTTTATTAAGCAATAAAACAATGATACCCGTTTCGAAAGTCCAAGAAACTAGTTGTATTCACTTAATAATAATCGAGAATCAAATTACAGTAGCGGGATGAATGTAATTAGACTCACTAATGGAACTCAATGTGTAATAAATGGATTTGAAGTCAAATCAAGCTAAAACGTCCAAGTTTGTTAGATTTCCTTGTATTTCACTATCATTTTTGCGATTACATATTTGTGCATCCAAATATTCTCGAAGGCTTATCAAAATACAAGGCAAATGAACTACGAATACAAAAACACTAAACATCAATTGTTCTCCCATGAAAAGTCTCACCTTTTCGTAACAACCTCAAATCATTTAAAGTGGTGTTTCTCAAGCCTTCTTAACACACGGAACCAATATTTGAATTAGATCCGAGCATAATGATCACTGAGACCACACTAAAAAGCACCAATGAACCAGTTGTACCTATTGTTTAAACTAAAACCAAAACCGAACACAAGACAACACAAATCAAACTTGAAATCAATCCCCTCATCCCCAAATTCATCCATAAAACTCAAATACAATCCTTAATCACTCTTGCCTACCAATCCACTAGAATCATCCCAAATGACAACTCTTAATTCAAATAATCCTTTATTAAGCAATAAGGCAATGATACCCGTTCTGAGGGTTCAAGAAACTACTCTTATGCACTTAATAAGAATCAAGAATCAAACTACAGTTGTAGAATGAATGTAATTAGAGGTCAGTAATGGATCTCATTGTGTGATATATGAATTTGATGTTAAGTGATTAAGTTATATTTCCTTTTATTTCTCTAACAATTTTCCAATTGTATTTCTGTGCATCCAAATATTCCCAAAGGCCTAACAAAATACAAGGGAAATGAACTACGAATACAAAAACACTAAACATCAATAGTTCTCGCATTAAGAGTTTCTCCTTTTCGTAACAACCTGAAATCATATGCGGTTGCGTTTATCAAGACTTATGAACACACTCATGAAATAATTGAATTAGATCTGAGCATAAGGATATATTAAATCACACAAAACAATCACCAATAGACCCTTTGTATCTATGTTTAAATTGAAACGGAAACCAAACACGAGACCACATGAATCACCCTTAAAATTGACCCACTCTTTTATAAACTCATCCATAACATTCAAATACCATCTTCAAACACTCTTGCCTACCAAATACACTAGATATTCCAAATGACAACTCTCAATCCACATAACCTTTATTAAGCAACAAAACAGAGAATTAAATTACAATTACTTAATGAATGTAATTAGACGTCACTAATGAAACTTAATGAGTGATAAACGAATTTGAGATTAATTCAATCTCGAATGACCAAGTTAGTGTGATTTACTTGTATTTCAATAACAATTTTGCAATTATATATTTGTGCATCCAAATATTCGCGAAGGCTTATGAAAATACAAGGGAAAGGAATTACGAATTCAAAACACTAAACATCACGTATTCACCCTTGAAAAGTCTCACCTTTTCTTAACAACCTACAATCATTTACGGCTGCCTTTCTCAAGCCTTCTTAACACACTGCACCAATATTTGAATAGATCCGAGCATAATGATCAGTCAGATGACACTAAACAATCACCAATGAACTAATTTTACCTACAGTTTAAACCGAAGCCAAAACCGAACACTAGATAACATAAATCAAACTTGAAATCTATCCACTCCTCCCCAAACTCATCCATAACACTCAAATACAATCTCCAAACAATCTTGCCTACGAAATCCACAAAAATCATTCCAAATGACAACTCTCAATCCACATAGTCCTTTATTAAGCAAGAAGGCAATGATACCCGTTCTGAAGGTCCAATAAACTACTCGTATTCACTTAATAAGAATCGAGAATCAAATTACAGTAGCAGGATGAATGTGATTAGACTCACTTATGGAACTCAATGTGTGATAAATGAATTTGAAGTCAAATCAAGCTAAAACATCCAAGTAAGTTAGATTTCCTTGCATTTCACTAACAATTTTGCAATTACACATTTGAGCATCCAAATATTAGCAAAGGCTTATCAAAATACAAGGGAAACGAACTATGAATACAAAAACACTAAACATCAATTGTCCTATTAAAAGTCTCACCTTTTTGTAACAACCTCAAATCTTTTGCGGTTGTGTTTCTCAAGCCTTCTTAATACGCAACACCAATACTTGAAATAGATCCGAGCATAATGATCACTGAGATCACACTAAACAATCACCAATGAACAGTTGTACCTATTGTTTAAACTGAAACCAAAACCGAACATGAGACAACACAAATCAAACTTGAAATCAATCCACTCCTCCCCAAACTCATCCATAACACTCAAATACAATCCTCAAACACTCTTGCCTACCAAATCTAGTAGAATCATCCCAAAAGACAACTCTCAATCCAAATGACCCTTTATTAAGCAATAAGGCAAGGATACTCGTTCCAAAGGACCAAGAAACTACCCGTATTAACTCAATAAGAATCGAGAATTGAATTACAGTTGTGGAGTGAATGTAATTAGACAACACCAATGGAACTCAATGTGTGATAAATGAATTTGAAGTTCAGCAATCAAGTAAGTTAGATTTCCTTTTATTTCACTAACAATTTCACAACTATATTTCTGTGCATCCCAATATTCCCAAAGGCTTAAACAAATACAAAGGGAAATGAATTGCGAATATGAAAACACTAAACATCAATAGTTCTCGCATGAAGAGTTTCTCCTTTTCGAACAACCTCAAATCGTATGCGGTTGCGTTTCTTAAGACTTTTAAATACACTCCTGAAATAATTGAATTAGATTTGAGCATAATGATATGTGAAATCACACTAAACAATGACCAATAGACCCTTTGTATCTATGTTTAAGTCGAAACAGAAACCGAACATGAGACAACACAATTGTGACTCATCCAAGCTAGATGGTGACTCACCCTAGACCAGAGAATATGTTCATGATTATGTTGGTAGAGGCGGTCAAACAAGGGACAATATATACCTCCATATGTCCGCAACATTTCAAAACAAACAACCGGAACTTTGGCTCTCTTTCTCAATCGTACCCTACACACATCACCTCCATTCGACCACCACCACTTAGCTATTATTCTGCCTCCCTCTCCCTCGGTTGTAAGCAGCTATAACTTCATCTTGTCTATCCCACTCACTCACGGTTACAATACAACAACAACAAACAACATCAACAACCACAACCCGACAACCACAACACGAACAAACCACGCACCACCAACACTTATCATCACCATCCACGACCTGCACCACCTTGTCTTGGACTCAAGGAGCTAAAACACCATCAAGTTCATCTTCAAAAGGTGATAAAGGTTTTGTTACATATATGTTACAAAACATATATATACATACATATTGATGTGTATGTATATGTATGTATATAAAAGTCTTAATCACCAAAACCAATTCTGAAAATTATTATTTCATTAATCATAAGTAATGAGTTATAAAAACTCAGAAACTTATGATAAAAATGTATATTTGGAATTTGCAAGGATTAAATCTTGTAGTTATTTAAGAAAAATCAAATAAATATTAAACAACTGCAATTGTGGGAATAAACATTGAAAATTCTCACTTACCTACTGAAATATTAAACTGGAAGTTTTGACAAAGTTTTGATAAAGTAAATAATTTATATAAATTATTTTATAATGGAAAATAGAAGAAAATGTCAAAAATAGAAATAAAATCGGAAAAATTCTGATAAAATAACAGAATGATTATTTTGAGGTAGAAAAGCCTCTGGAATTATTTTAGAATTTTATTCTTTATTATGATTAAGATATGAATTTTTATATGTTCTGTAGTAAATAAATCATAATAAATACTTAAAGTGAAAAATAAATTCTGATAAAATCATAGATGTAATATTAAATACGAAGCTACAGAATATATAGTTTTCAAAATTTTTGTAACAGTATAAGTATTTGTTTCTAAATATTTCAATTATTGTGGAAATTACAGAAACTGCTCTGTTATTATTTGGACTTTGAGAAAATTATATGATGTTTTATATAAGAAACCGTCTGTGAAATTTTGGGAATTTTTCGTGAACAGAAGATGTTTTTAACTATTTATGAGAATATTATGAAATTTACAGAAAATAATTTGTTAAGATTTGGATGCTATAAAAATTATGTGATGTTACTGACTTTTTGAAAAAAATTCTGTGAATTTGTGAGGATTTATTGAAGAGCAGTAGGTATTTTGATAAGTTTTGGGAATATTGTGGAAATTATATAAAATAATCTGTTGGGAATTTAATGTCATGAAAATTATGGGAAGCTACAAACTGTCCAAACTTATGTTCTACAAGATTTGGTGATTTTTGGACATCAGTAACTATTTTTTGTGATTTTTGAGAAGTTTGGAATAAATCACAAACTATTAATGATTAAGAATTTTAGAGACCCGAAGATGTTTCTATTTACAGTCAATGAAAACCAGAAAAATATTTGCAGTATTGTCTGACACTGTGAACTATCTTGTTAGGTTCAAGTGAGAAGACACGGTGAGTTCATAGCCCCATTTTCAACCGTTTGGTATTCAGTAACGTTTTGGGGGAAAAGTATACTGTTGAGTTGATGTATTATTTTGAAAATATTTTTGTTTGCTTACTGTCATTTGCGACACAACCATTAGTTCGAATGAGGAACCGGTCAATAGTATTGGTAGCGCTACTTAGGAGAATATTTGCACTAACCGGATGAGGGTTACTGCTATTTTCCTGCATCTAACCGAATGGGGGTTAGGATGTAATATTATCTGATTTTATGATTATTTCATGACAGTATGATTATGATGTGAGCAGGTTTGGTTGTAATTGATACATCAACAAAATATTTTGTCTGGATTAAACCTATGTTCTCACCAACATTTTTGTTGACTGGTTTAAGTGTACTTTTTCAGGAAATGAGTAACACCTTTGATTTCAGCTTTGAGGTTCATGATGGTTGGGGCGAAGTCGTAGGACGGGTCTGTGTAACACTGACCGTCAACATCGTTGACGGAAGTGTGTACGTGGACGCGCATTTTCATAGATTTTAGACATGCTGTAACTTAGTTGTAACTAATTACATCTAATTTTGGTATATTATGTAAAAAGATGTAATTCCTCTAGTATTAATAAAAGCATGTCTGTGTTATGTTTTATATTATAACTGTGTTTATTTCACTGTAAACAATGCACTCTGATAAAAGCTAGTCACATTCCACCCGTATCGTTCACGCTTCCTCCGAGATGTGACAGGTTGGTATCAGAGCCATTGGTTATAGAGAATTAGTTATTTAAAGTAAATAACTAGACTATAACCATAAGCTTAAATATATCATTTTATGATTTTATGTGAATTTATGTGAATTATGTGAAATTTTGTGATTTTATGATTAAGCTACTAATAAAATTTTGATAAGTTATTTGACTAACTTTTTGTGAAATATTGTTAAGAAGTTGTGCAGTATGAATTCAGATAGTTATCACTATGAAACCGATCCTTCAGAAGATCCATACTATAGCAGCCCTAAAGAAATAGTACCTGAACCGGAACCTTAACAGGCTATGGATGTTACCCCAACAGAAATGGAGAATAAGACAAAATTTTATGTTAGACGTGCACCAGTACACGTGTGATGATATACAATTAAGACTCCTAGGAAAAAGATACTACGTGGACACAAACTTAAAGCTAAGCAATCTGAGGATCTAGAAAGACAACCTCTTGATTCTCCTAAAGATGAAGATAGAATTATTAAGCCAAAGTTGGATCAGGTGAAGACAGCCTGACAAACTCTTAAGAAACTTAAGAAAATACAGCTGGGAATCTGGAAAATTCAGAAAGACATCAAAAAGCTCAAGACACCCAAGAAAAGTATTTTTACCAGGATATGGAAATGGCTCAGCAGAAACTGAAAGTTTATAGTCTAATTTTAGAATAAAAGAAATAAGAGCTTAACCGATATATGTACTTTTGTGTTAACATTTTATTTGATTTATGTTAAGTAAATTTTGTGTGAAGATATTTATTTGCAATACTAACATTGAAATTCACTATAGTGAATCATGCCGCCAAAAATAAACACTCAGCCTGTCAGGAGAACAGCTCGAGTAGGACGACCCAGGACCAGACTTGGGGAAGAAACACCCGTGAACCCTGATATAATTGAGAATGATAGGATATATCAGATAGTAGCCCAACAACTGGAAGCTACCCTACCTATTTTAATTACCCAACTTTAACAAAATCTTAATATTGAACTACCTCAAACCCACCAGCAGGGCCTGAAAATTCATATAGAAGAAAGACAGGAAGAAGAGATTCTAAATGGAATTTCAAAGGGATGCTCCTACAAAACTTTTATGTCCTGTAGACCTCGGGAATTTGATGGAAAAGGTGGAGCAGTACAAGCGTTGAGATGGCTAGATGACATGGAAGGAGTCCTGGAAATCAGCAACTGTGCTAAAAACTTCAAGACACTGTTTGCTTCCCATTCCCTTAAAGGAGAAGCACAATCCTGGTGGAAAATGGAGGTACACTAAGGGTAGAAATGTTATGAATAAGCTGAGTTGGGAAGAATTTAGAAATCTAGTGATAGAAAAATATTGTCCTTACAACGAGATAGAAAATTAGAGGCTGAATTTTTAGCACTAGAGATGAAAGGGTCTGCACACCGGGAATATACTGATAGATATAATGAATTATCTAGATTAGTACCACATTTGATAACCCCGGAATCTAAAAGAATAGGAAGGTATATTTGGGGATTAATGCGATAAATAAGAGGACTAGTGAAATCTGCTAGAACCAAAACCTTCCAAGAAGCAGTAATTTTGTCAGGAAGTCTGACAGATGAAATGATCAGGAATGGATCATTAAGTTATCAACAGGTAGGGGAGAAAAGGAAATGGACTGAAAATCATCCTGGAAAAAGATCTGGAGAAAGTTCCCAGAAAAGAGTAGCCCGACCTTCATCAAGAAATTTTCTTGGAACAACTCAAGAGAAGAAAGTAGAAAAACCACCACAGTGTAACATCTGTCAAAGATATCATACAGGAAATTGTATGGCAGTGGTGTGTTATAACTGCAAAAGAAAGGGACACATTTCTAGAGACTGCAAAAACCCTACTAACTCTAAAACCGTCTGTTTTTAGTGTGGAAGTGAAAATCATTTCCGGAACGAATGTCCACAACGAAAGGTAAGACTCCAGCTAATCAGAACAACCCTCGTGGAAGGGCATTTATGATACAAGCTGATGAAGCACGTCATGAACCAGAAGTAGTTACGGGTACGTTCCTTATCAATAACCTACTAACGCTAAAGTATTATTTGATACAGGAGCAACCCACAGTTTTGTCTCACATACTTTTAGACCATCAATTAGTTCAGCATCTGAAAAATTACGTGATATTTATGTGATAGAATTAGCTGATGGTAAGATAATTGAAGCTGATGAAATTATTCCTAACTGCATCTTGAATTTAGATGAGTACTGTTTTGATATAAATTTGATACCTATTAAGTTAGGAGGATTTGATATCGTAGTAGGAATGGATTGGTTAAGTGCAAATCATGTTGAAACCATTTGTGATAAGAAAATGATTAAGGTTCCTTTGGCTAAGGAAAACAAAATTCTCTGCATTTATGGTGATAAGCCAAATAATATTGTGAAACTGATTACTTGCGAAAAAGCACGAAAATACCTCAACAAGAATTGTTTAGCATTCTTGGCTTATATTGTTGATACAAAACTTGATAAGGAAAATTTGGAAAGTATTCCTGTTGTAAATGAATATGCTGATGTGTTTCCTGATGAATTACCTGGATTACCACCCCCTTGTCAGGTAGAATTTAAAATAGAGTTGATACCAGGAACAGCCCCTATTGCCAAAGCACCTTATCGTTTAGCACCAACTGAGATGAAAGAACACATGACTCAGTTACAGGAATTGTTAGATAAAGGATTCATACATCCTAGTGTATCCCCTTGGGGAGCACCAGTCTTATTTGTTAAAAAGAAGGATGGAACCTTTAGAATGTGTATTGATTATAGGGAACTTAATAAGGTAATAGGTATCCACTCCCTAGAATTGATGATCTGTTTGACCAACTGCAGGGATCTAGTTATTTTTCACAAATAGACTTAAGATCTGGATATCATCAATTAAGGGTACAGGAAGATGACATTTCCAAGACTGCTTTTAGAAGATACGGTCATTATGAATTGCTTGTGATGCCATTTGGTTAACCAATGCTCCAGCAGTATTTATGGACCTGATGAATAATAGAGTGTGTAAACCTTACCTAGATAAATTTGTTATAGTCTTCATTGATGACATTCTAATCTATTCTAAGAGTAAGGAAGACCACGAACAACACCTCAGGTTAACCTTGGAACTATTATGAAAAGAAAAGTTATATACAAAATTTTCCAAATGTGAATTTTGGAAAAGAGAAGTACAATTCCTTGGGCACATAGTCAACCAAAATGGAATTCAGGTTGATCCAGCGAAAATAGAAGCAGTTAAGAAATGGGAAATTCCAAAAACTCCGACAGAAATACGACAGTTCTTAGGTTTAGCAGGATACTACAGGAGATTTATAGAAAACTTCTCAAGAATAGCTCAACTGTTGACAGAATTGACTTAGAAAGATAAAAGTACATATGGGAGAAAAACAAAATGAGGCCTTTGAACTTCTTAAGAATAAATTATGTAGTGCACCTGTGTTAGCTTTACCTGCAGGAACAGATAATTTCATAGTATATTGTGATGCCTCTCATCAAGGCTTTGGATGTGTTTTAATGCAGAAGGATAAAGTGATTGCATATGCATCCAGACAGCTTAGAGGTAGTGAAAAGAATTAGGAGCTGTAATATTTGCACTAAAGATTTGGAGGCATTATTTATATGGAACTAAATGTATAATATATACGGACCACATTTGATCAGAAGATGTTAAATATGAGGCAAAGAAGATGGGTAGAGTTATTAAGTGATTACGACTGTGAAATTAGGTATCACCCAGGAAAAGCCAATGTAGTAGCTGATGCTTTAAGTAGAAAAGAAAGAACAAAACCTCTACGAGTACGAGCAATGAAAATGGAACTACACTCAGATTTGTTAAGACAAATCCGGGAAGCTCAACAACAAGATCTACTGAAACTAAAAGGACAAAGAAAAGACTTGAAAGAAGAAACAGATGGAATTCTGAAATTCAAAGGAAGAATCTGGATACCCGACAATAACATAATTAGAACAACTATACTGCAAGAAGCTCATAAGTCAAGATATTCTGTACACCCAGGAAACAATAAAATGTACAAAGATTTAAAAAGTCAATACTGGTGGCCAGGCATGAAAAATCAGTTGGAGAATTTGTGGAACAGTGTGATGTCTGCTCAAGAATAAAAGCTGAGTATCAGAAACCTTCAGGATATTTGCAACAACCAGAAATCCCCAAATGGAAATGGGATCAAATTACAATGGATTTCATAACTAAGTTACCCAAGACCAGAAATGGATACGACACAATTTGGGTTATAGTTGATAGACTAACTAAGTCTGCTTATTTCTTACCTATCCGCGAAGATTACAAGATTGAGAGATTAGCAAGAATCTACATTAAAGAAATTGTATAGACTGGAATACCTATATCTATTATATGAGATAGAGATAGTAGATTTACTTCCAGGTTCTGGCAAACTTTACAAAAAGCTTTAGGGACTCAGATAAACTTAAGTACAGCTTATCATCCACAAACTGATGGACAGAGTGAAAGAACAATACAAACTTTGGAGGATATGTTAAGGGCTTGTGCTATAGACTTTGGTGGAAATTGGGATAGTCATTTGCCTTTAATAGAATTTTCATACAATAATAGTTATCACTCTAGTATTGGTTAGCACCATTTGAAGCTTTATATGGAAGAAAATGTAGGTCACCTCTATGTTGGAATGAAATAGTTGATAGACAACCTACAGGTCCTGAACTAATCCAAGAAACCACAGATAAGATCACTGAGATTAAAAACAGGTTGAAAGCAGCTCGTGATCGACAGAAAAGTTATGCAGACAAACGGAGAAAACCATTGGAATTTCAAGTTGGAGATAGAGTCTACCTAAAAATATCACCCTCTAAAGGTATCTTTTGATTTGGAAAATCCAATAAGCTGAACCCTAGGTACATTGGTCCATTCAAGATTATTGATAGAATTGGTCTTGTAGCATATAAGTTGGAATTACCTCAAGAACTAAGTGAAGTACACAACACTTTTCATGTGTCCAACCTCAAGAAATGCCTTACCAACGAAACCCTAGAAGTACCAATTCATGAAATCAAGGTAGATAGGAAACTTCAATTTGTGGAGGAACCAGCAGCCATTGTGGGAAAAGAAATAAAGAAGTTAAGAAGAAGTAAAATTCCCATAGTAAAAATTAAGTGTAATGCAAAAAGAGGACCAGAATACACCTGGGAAAGGGAAGATGAAATCAAGAAGAAGTACCCTCACCTGTTCAGAGGTAATACTTAATTAAGTTTTCTAAAGCACACTCCACTGAATTTCGGGACGAAATTCTTTTAACGGGGGGAGAATGTGACAACCCTAAAAATTATTTCATTATATTACGTGTAAAAATTCTATGATATTATGTTACAACCATGAATTATATATATATAGATATACGTGTGCATGTTTGCATGCATAGCATATATTAGTGATTTATGTATGCATGTATGTTTTTGAACCCGAAACTCACACATACATGTATATATATATAAGTTTTTACGTATGCATGTTTACCTACATACGTGTATATGGAAAATTTTCGAAGTACAAGCATAAATGTTTGATATATATATATATAGCTCACTTATATATATACTTACGGGTATATATATGTATATATATGAACACATCAAAATTCAAACTAAATCAAAAACCTAAACACCAAAACTCTAAAACTAAAACCTACCCACCTAAAACACCACCTTACACCACTTGAACCATCATCACTCGAAAACTAACCCAAACCATCACCTTCGGCCACCTTATGCAATACCACACCCGAAACCACCAAACCACCACCTTACCCCCGGTTTTTGTCTTGCTTTTACACCAAACCGACTACACCTAAACCAAGGTAAACCCTTGGTTCTATTGCTTCCACAAAATGCCACCACACCACCCTACACCCTTGCATTCACACTAGTTTCAACTTGCCACCTACCCCACAATTGTGACTCATCCAAGCTAGATGGTGACTCACCCTAGACTAGAGAATATGTTCATGATTATGTTGGTAGAGGCGGTCAAACAAGGGAAAATATATACCTCCATATGTCCGCAACATTTCAAAACAAACAACCGGAACTTTGGCTCTCTTTCTCGATCGTATCCTACACACATCACCTCCATTCGACCACCACCACTTCAGCTACTATTCTGCCTCCCTCTCCCTCGGTTGTAAGCAGCTATACCTTCATCTTGTCTCTCCCACTCACTCACGGTTACAATACAAGAACAACAAACAACATCAACAACCACAACCCGACAACCACAACACCAACAAACCACGCACCACCAACACTTATCATCACCATCCACGACCTGCACCACCTTGTCTCGGACTCAAGGAGCTAAAACACCATCAAGTTCATCTTCAAAAGGTGATAAAGGTTTTGTTACATATATGTTACTAAACATATATATACATACATATTGATATGTATGTATATGTATGTATATAAAAGGCTTAATCACCAAAACCAATTCTGAAAATTATTATTTCATTAATCATAAGTAATGAGTTATAAAAACTAAGAAACTTATGATAAAAAGGTATATTTGGAATATGCGAGGATTAAATCTTGTAATTATTTAAGAAAAATCAAATAAATATTAAACAACTGCAATTGTGGGAATAAACATTGAAAATTCTCACTTACCTACTGAAATATTAAACTGGAAGTTTTGACAAAGTTTTGATAAAGTAAATAATTTATATAAATTATTTTATAATGGAAAATAGAAGAAAATGTCAAAAATAGAAATAAAATCGGAAAAATTCTGATAAAATAACAGAATCATTCTTTTGAGGTAGAAAAGCCTCTGGAATTATTTTAGAATTTTATTCTTTATTATGATTAAGATATGAATTTTTATATGTTCTGTAGTAAATAAATCATAATAAATACTTAAAGTGAATAATAAATTCTGATAAAATCATAGATGTAATATTAAATATGAAGCTACAGAATATATAGTTTTCATAATTTTTGGAATAGTATAAGTATTTGTTTCTAAATATTTCAATTATTGTGGAAATTACAGAAACTGCTCTGTTATTATTTGGACTTTGAGAAAATTATAAGATGTATCGTTTTATATAAGAAACCGTTTGTGAAATTTTCGGAATTTTTCGTGAATAGTAGATATTTTTAACTATTTATGAGAATATTATGAAATTTATAGAAAATAATCTGTTAAGATTTGGATGCTATAAAAATTATGTGATGTTACTGACTTTTTGGAAAAAATTTTTGAATTTGTGAGGATTTATTGAAGAGCATTAGGTATTTTGATAAGTTTTGGGAATATTGTAGAAATTATAAAATAATGTGTTGTTAATTTAATGTCATGAAATTATGGGAAGCTACACACTGTCTAAACTTATGTTCTACATGATTTGGTGATTTTTGGACATCAGTAACTATTTTTTGGGATTTTTGAGAAGTTTGGAATAAATCACAAACTATTAATGATTAAGAATTTTAAAGACCCGAAGATATTTCTATTTACAGTCAATGAAAACCAAAAAAATATTTGAAGTATTGTCTGACACTGTGAACTATCTTGTTAGGTTCAAGTGAGAAGACACGGTGAGTTCATAGCCCATTTTCAACCGTTTGGTATTCAGTAAAGTTTTGGGGGAAAAAGTATACTGTTGAGTTGATGTATTATTTTGAAATATTTTGTTTGCTTACTGTCGTTTGCGACACAACCATTAGTTCGAATGAGGAACCGGTCAATAATATTGGTAGCGCTACTTAGGAGAATATTTGCACTAACCGGATGAGGGTTACTGCTATTTTCCTGCATCTAACCGAATGGGGGTTAGGATGTAATATTATCTGATTTTATGATTATTTCATGACAGTATAATTATGATGTGAGCAGGTTTGGTTGTAATTGATACATCAACAAAATGTTTTGTCTGGATTAAACCTATGTTCTCACCAACATTTTTGTTGACTGGTTTAAGTGTACTTTTTCTGGAAATGAGTAACACCTTTGATTTCAGCTTTGAGGTTCATGATGGTTGGGGTGAAGTCGTAGGACGGGTCTATGTAACACTGACCGTCAACATCGTTGACGGAAGTGTGTACGTGGACACGCATTTTCATAGATTTTAGACATGCTGTAACTAATTACATCTAATTTTGGTATATTATGTAAAAAGATGTAATTCCTCTAGTATTAATAAAAGCATGTCTGTGTTATGTTTTATATTATAACTGTGTTTATTTCACTGTAAACAATGCACTCTGATAAAAGCTAGTCACATTCCACCCGTATCGTTCACGCTTCCGCCGGGATGTGACAAAATATAAGGTAAATGAACTACGAATACAAAAACACTAAACATCAATAGTTCTCCCATGAATAGTTGTAAGGCCCCGTTCCCGGGCACCTCACAGTTGGTCATTCATCGCACATAAAACGTTTTAAAAACACATATTAATTTCGCAGCGGAATTTAAAAACATTCATTAATAACAAAAACATGTCATTTACTTCATTACAACATTCTTTTTAACTTCAAAATATAATGACATGTCGAAATATGATGCCAGCCTCAATAACTGAGTAGTCGCCCTGTGCCATCCTCAGCAACATACCTGCCAACTGGAAAATACATAAAACGTCAGCGTTGCTGAGTGAGTTCTAGTTTTACATTAAAACATACTTTACTTACCGTCAAAACCATTCTTACATACATACGATCATACAACATACGTACACGTAGATAATATTATTATTATCTTCATCATTCATTCATTAGCTTTTGTTCGTGTACCGTTCATCATTAACATTCACGTTCTCTCTTTACGCTTTCTTTCGTTCGTGCGTTTCTACTTTCATTCATACGTTCATTACATTCGTCCTTACGTACATTACGTTCATTCTCACGTTCATTTCATTTGTTAGTACGTTCATTACTTTCATTCGTTCGTTCTTTAACTTTCATTCGTTAAGCATGTAAATCTCTAAGGGTCACCTCTCTTCTTTGCCCTCATGGTTCATACCCATGAGCCGACAAAGCATACTCTAACATACTGGTGCCCCTATGGCTCTCAGTCCATAGACCGACACGCGGTTACCCCTAGACCATGCAAGACTTTTTTTCATATTCCTCATTCTCACCTAGATCTTGTCTCATACAATATCCCCGACTTATGTCCGAAGACTAGCACAGCACCGGGATACGTGACAAAGATCCCATACGAGTCAATCACAGAGATTGAACTCCATCCGAGTATGTTGCAACACAAAGTCGCTCACCTCATAACTATGTTTGGCCTCGTGCCACACCCCCGAAGTTAAACATAACTCGGGTAACAACACCCCATCGAAATGGGTAACATCACCCCCACCAAAGTGGGTAACTACACCCCCACCGAAGTGGGTAGCATCTCCCCCACCGAAGTGGGTAACTACACCCCCACCGAAGTGGGTAACATCTCCCCCACCGAAGTGGGTAACTACACCCCACCGAAGTGGGTAACATCTCCCCCACCGAAGTGGGTAACTACACCCCCACCGAAGTGGGTAACATCTCCCCCACCGAAGTGGGTAACTACACCCCCACCGAAGTGGGTAACATCTCCCCCACCGAAGTGGGTAACTACACCCCCACCGAAGTGGGTAACATCTCCCCCACCGAAGTGGGTAACTACACCCCCACCGAAGTGGGTAACATCTCCCCCACCGAAGTGGGTAACTACCATACGCATTAGTTCATACTTACTTGCACGCATTGAAAGGTTAATTGTACCAATACCATATGCTACACCCTGAACGTATTAGCTACCGGGCCGAAGTCAACTTATGAACAACAAAACGTATGCCACGGTACTAGAGGTAAGCGGTAGAGGTACCATGACCATGGTCAATCACATAGAAGGACCAATCGCGTTATTCAATGCTTGCAAGACATAATTCATTCGTTCATTAATGCATGTATTCATCATACATTCATCATCATACATTCATCATCATATGTACATCTTCATGCATAGCATCATACCTTTCTTAACAATATTTTAATGATATTGTTAACAATAATATACTAATAATAATATTAGTAACAATTAGGGTTAATCATACTCATCATTATATGCATGAGACATCGTCATTTATTAACCCTAGTCAACCCTGGTCAAACCTCGAACTTTGGACATACCAGAAATTCCTGAAAATTTCTAAGTGTTCTAGTCGTTTTAGCCCTGTTGGGCGTATAAGCCTCTGGGCGTATGAGCACTATTAGTCGTACGAGCACTGCTGGATTTTTCACTTTAACACTTAGGATTTTCAACTGGTCATACGACCACCCTGTTGGTCGTATGACTACTGCTGGTCGTACCACTCCTGGACTTAGAAACATATCTGGATCATACGACCACTGTTGGTCGTATGAGTCCACACTTAGAACTTTTCCACATGATCATACGACCACTGTTGGTCGTATGAGTCCTATTGGCCTCATACTTAGAAAATATCACATGTTCATACGACCACTGTTGGTCGTATGAGTCCTATTAGACTCATCAATACTTAGAAAAATCCTGATCATACGACCACTGTTGGTCGTATGAGCACTGCTGGACACATCAACTTTTGCTTATTTATTCTAAGTCCCATTTTCAGACACATTAGCATCCTACTCATATGTCTAATTCATAATTCAAGTCCAGAACATCATAATGCCTAGTTCTAAATAGATGCACATAATTTCTAGGCATAAAACTAACATAAACATAAACATACATACAATTATTTCATACGGGTGTCAACCCACAATTTTGTAAAAACATATTACATGCATTTCCAGCCCCAAAACATTTAAAAACAGTAAAACGGGGTCTAGAACTCACCTTAGCTGCTCTTCAAGTTCAAACTCCCCTGCTCGAGCTTTTCCAAAGGACTTGAAAGCCTAGATGTGTCTAAAACACACAAACCCGAACACACATACACATAAGAACATGCATTTCTCGGTTTCTTAGCTCAAACACCACTTAAAAACACTAATTCTTACCTTGAATTAGATTTCTTCTTCTTTCTCTCTCTAAAAACCGAAGCCTCTGCTGTTTCTCTTTCTAAAAAGACGAATGAGGGTGTTTGACAGGCCAAAATGGGCGGCCATACCTCTTTATTCACCAACTTTTATTTTCTTTTGTCCTTTTGGCACTTTTTACCCTTTAACTTTAAGTTGACTTCCGTTTTCTTCCTTTCTCTTTTTATTTTATTCTTTTACTTCTTTAAAAGAAATTACGGGTGTTACAAGTCCACCCCCCTTATATAGGTTTCGTCCCCGAAACTGTTATTCCTTAAACCCGTGTGAGCAGTACTGTCTCACCTCTTCTTCCAGTCTCTCATCCGGAATTCAACCGCTCTACATCGTTTATCAACATTTGATTTCTGGTCTGTCTTTAACTACTCTGCATTGGCAACCCATGCCTACTGATCAATGATTATTTGACCAGCACCTGCAACCTCAAGCATGCCACATAAAGTGCGGTCACTACTATTAGAAGAATCATCACAATATCCGAGCAAAGTCTCGGCGTCATAATCATTGAGCTTCAGAGCATCACTGAGAACCTTCAGCTTTCATGCTTGAAAAACACGACCATCAACTTGCGTATTGTTGCTAGCCCTTATTTAATGTTCTTTACGTATGAGTAATGACCCTTTGGCAACCCAACACTGACAAGAAAGACAATTCGGCTTATTTGGTGACTCAATCCAAATTTAGCTCTTTCCTTTACTCCCAACCTCCCATTCTACTTGTTTGTTACAACGTCGAAACTATCGTACGTTGCCGTTCAATAAGCCACTCACAGGCTGAAATTGTTCCTTAGACAACGGGCGACATAACTTTCTTAATTGCATCGCGCAATCCTCTAGGGCATCAAGTAACCTAATGAATTCACTAATAGTAATCTCTACATCGAAGGGCTCGTCGATGTTCCTTCGTCTTTTGTTTCCGTTCTCTTCCGATCGTCGTACATCCTTCTCGATGAAGCCTCCATCATAATCCATAATCCATTGTCGCAGATCGGCACCGAACTTTTATCGGGCACCACCAATCAATCCCTCTCTTTTGTAGCACTCGGTGCTTGCCTCGTAAGCTACTATTCGATTCACCCGGAGGTGTACGTCTATCCACCTACGTCTATCAGGGATGGTCTAACAGAAAAAACAAGCGCTCTCTCAATTCTATTGCGGGGTCCTTTAGCGCACTGGGTAATCTAGTAGACTTACCTATAGTAGCTCCTAAGTCGAATGACATATCTTTCTATTCCTAACATGCAACTTATCACAAAAGGCAGCAGGAATAAAACCAGAGCCATAATCGAACTACACAAGGCTAAAGGTTAATTGACTAGAAACATACCTGACGTAACATCGGGACTCACCCTAGCCTCCTCCCGCGTCATCGTGTAGGTGCTGCGTTTGCCTTCCGTCCTTCTCTTCCAGCCTCCTTCACTCCCGAACCTTCCGCCCTTGGCTCCTTACAATCCCTGCTCCTGTGACCTTCCTCCCCACAAGAATAACACCTCCCCATACCGCAGTTCTTCGCCACATGTCCGGCCCTACCACAACGGAAACAGGCATTGGTCCCCAGTCTACATTCCCCGGGGTGCTTGTGTCCACACTTCTTGCATACCTCACCCTTCCTTATTATCCTCTCCCGATCATCGATCCTCATTATCTTACCTTCAGTCACCACTCTGCCATCACTATCTCGCCTTCCTTTCCCCTTCTTAACATAGGCTCGCTCCTCCGCTTCGCCCTTCATCGCCATCGCCTCCCGCTCGTCGTATAACCTTCCCGCTAGATCCACCGCCGACCTGAACGTGCTTGGTCGGGCAGCGATCATGTGCCTACGGATATCCGCCGGCAAGCCCTGAACATACCTCTTGTTTTTCCGCGAAAGAGGGGTCACCTGATCCGGCACCAGTCGTGTCAACTCGTTGAATTTAGTGGTGTATTGCTGATGTGTCATCGTCCCCGCTTCCAATTGCAGGAACTCCCTTTCAACTTTGTCCATTTCACGGCGAGGACAGAACTCCTCAATCACCAGCCTTTTCAACTCTGACCATCTCATTCTTCCGATAGCCCGACTACCCTCAGCTTGAACTATATTGTCCCACCAACACAACGCTGAGTCCACGAAAGAATGAGTGGCAAACTTAACTTTCTGATCTTCCCGGCACTCACTAATTTCCAGTACCGCTTCCATCTCTCTGACCCAACGATGAGCGGCAGTAGCATTGCCGTTACCGTCAAAGGTTGGGGGCTTACATCGTCGAAACGCCCCATAGTTACAGCCTCGTGCCGCCACCGGCGCAGGCGCTTCCTCTTCTTCCTCATCCTCGTCATCGGACAATATCGTTTCTGCCTCTGTCTGTTGCTGTCTACCGGAGGATCGATTCCTCCCTCGTCTATTATCCTCGCGTACTGCCTTATCACTTCGGTCATTACAGATGGTAAGATCGCCTGCATCACCTGGTGCACTTCTTCAACTACCGCCTCTTTCACCGAGGCTCTCAAGTTAGCACTATCATCACCACCTCCCGGTTGAGGTGTTTCGGGCTCCTCGTGAACCACCTGTTCCACTCTAGATCGTGCTCTCGTGACTCGTGGTTCAACACCATGTCCGCCACTACCTCCACCATGGGAAGCCTTAGAAGGTCTACTACCGGCCATTCTCTAACTTACACTGAAAGATTTAAACACTACACGGTCATTCAAGGGAATAGCTCAGTTCATGTCAAGTATAGTAAGTCCCTAATTACGGTGATCAGTTGTAATTAGCCACTTACTCTACTCTCCACACCCCAAGCATTACCTGTCCTGACTATATTAGCATCTAAATCTAACAGTAACACATAAACACATAACATGCGCACACAATACCGGTTAACTCTAAGAAAATACCTGATGGCACGCAGCTACTCAGTTTGGCATCCCTTCCCTTTCCGTCCCATTCTCAGTTTAAGTTAAGGTTTATTTTGAAAATTTACCCATTTTACTTAAACTTTTGCTCTGATACCAACTTGTAAGGCCCCGTTCCCGGGCACCTCACAGTTGGTCATTCATCGCACATAAAACGTTTTAAAAACACATATTAATTTCGCAGCGGAATTTAAAAACATTCATTAATAACAAAAACATGTCATTTACTTCATTACAACATTCTTTTTAACTTCAAAATATAATGACATGTCGAAATATGGATGCCAGCCTCAATAACTGAGTAGTCGCCCTGTGCCATCCTCAGCAACATACCTGCCAACTGGAAAATACATAAAACGTCAGCGTTGCTGAGTGAGTTCTAGTTTTACATTAAAACATACTTTACTTACCGTCAAAACCATTCTTACATACATACGATCATACAACATACGTACACGTAGATAATATTATTATTATCTTCATCATTCATTCATTAGCTTTTGTTCGTGTACCGTTCATCATTAACATTCACGTTCTCTCTTTACGCTTTCTTTCGTTCGTGCGTTTCCTACTTTCATTCATACGTTCATTACATTCGTCCTTACGTACATTACGTTCATTCTCACGTTCATTTCATTGTTAGTACGTTCATTACTTTCATTCGTTCGTTCTTTAACTTTCATTCGTTAAGCATGTAAATCTCTAAGGGTCACCTCTCTTCTTTGCCCTCATGGTTCATACCCATGAGCCGACAAAGCATACTCTAACATACTGGTGCCCCTATGGCTCTCAGTCCATAGACCGACACGCGGTTACCCCTAGACCATGCAAGACTTTCTTTCATATTCCTCATTCTCACCTAGATCTTGTCTCATACAATATCCCCGACTTATGTCCGAAGACTAGCACAGCACCGGGATACGTGACAAAGATCCCATACGAGTCAATCACAGAGATTGAACTCCATCCGAGTATGTTGCAACACAAAGTCGCTCACCTCATAACTATGTTTGGCCTCGTGCCACACCCCCGAAGTTAAACATAACTCGGGTAACAACACCCCATCGAATGGGTAACATCACCCCCACCAAAGTGGGTAACTACACCCCCACCGAAGTGGGTAGCATCTCCCCCACCGAAGTGGGTAACTACACCCCCACCGAAGTGGGTAACATCTCCCCCACCGAAGTGGGTAACTACACCCCCACCGAAGTGGGTAACATCTCCCCCACCGAAGTGGGTAACTACACCCCCACCGAAGTGGGTAACATCTCCCCCACCGAAGTGGGTAACTACACCCCCACCGAAGTGGGTAACATCTCCCCCACCGAAGTGGGTAACTACACCCCCACCGAAGTGGGTAACATCTCCCCCACCGAAGTGGGTAACTACACCCCCACCGAAGTGGGTAACATCTCCCCCACCGAAGTGGGTAACTACCATACGCATTAGTTCATACTTACTTGCACGCATTGAAAGGTTAATTGTACCAATACCATATGCTACACCCTGAACGTTATTAGCTACCGGGCCGAAGTCAACTTATGAACAACAAAACGTATGCCACGGTACTAGAGGTAAGCGGTAGAGGTACCATGACCATGGTCAATCACATAGAAGGACCAATCGCGTTATTCAATGCTTGCAAGACATAATTCATTCGTTCATTAATGCATGTATTCATCATACATTCATCATCATACATTCATCATCATATGTACATCTTCATGCATAGCATCATACCTTTCTTAACAATATTTTAATGATATTGTTAACAATAATATACTAATAAAATATTAGTAACAATTAGGGTTAATCATACTCATCATTATATGCATGAGACATCGTCATTTATTACCCTAGTCAACCCTGGTCAAACCTCGAACTTTGGACATACCAGAAATTCCTGAAAATTTCTAAGTGTTCTAGTCGTTTTAGCCCTGTTGGGCGTATAAGCCTCTGGGCGTATGAGCACTATTAGTCGTACGAGCACTGCTGGATTTTTCACTTTAACACTTAGGATTTTCAACTGGTCATACGACCACCCTGTTGGTCGTATGACTACTGCTGGTCGTACCACTCCTGGACTTAGAAACATATCTGGATCATACGACCACTGTTGGTCGTATGAGTCCACACTTAGAACTTTTCCACATGATCATACGACCACTGTTGGTCGTATGAGTCCTATTGGCCTCATACTTAGAAAATATCACATGTTCATACGACCACTGTTGGTCGTATGAGTCCTATTAGACTCATCAATACTTAGAAAAATCCTGATCATACGACCACTGTTGGTCGTATGAGCACTGCTGGACACATCAA
Organism: Flaveria linearis; assembly: GCA_024085815.1. Classification (NCBI taxonomy): domain Eukaryota; kingdom Viridiplantae; phylum Streptophyta; class Magnoliopsida; order Asterales; family Asteraceae; genus Flaveria; species Flaveria linearis. The sequence goes on along the minus strand of JABSNV010000464.1, from coordinate 9,183 downwards.
CTTTTGCTTATTTATTCTAAGTCCCATTTTCAGACACATTAGCATCCTACTCATATGTCTAATTCATAATTCAAGTCCAGAACATCATAATGCCTAGTTCTAAATAGATGCACATAATTTCTAGGCATAAAACTAACATAAACATAAACATACATACAATTATTTCATACGGGTGTCAACCCACAATTTTGTAAAAACATATTTACATGCATTTCCAGCCCCAAAACATTTAAAAACAGTAAAACGGGGTCTAGAACTCACCTTAGCTGCTCTTCAAGTTCAAACTCCCCTGCTCGAGCTTTTCCAAAGGACTTGAAAGCCTAGATGTGTCTAAAACACACAAACCCGAACACACATACACATAAGAACATGCATTTCTCGGTTTCTTAGCTCAAACACCACTTAAAAACACTAATTCTTACCTGAATTAGATTTCTTCTTCTTTCTCTCTCTAAAAACCGAAGCCTCTGTGTTTCTCTTTCTAAAAAGACGAATGAGGGTGTTTGACAGGCCAAAATGGGCGGCCATACCTCTTTATTCACCAACTTTTATTTTCTTTTGTCCTTTTGGCACTTTTTACCCTTTAACTTTAAGTTGACTTCCGTTTTCTTCCTTTCTCTTTTTATTTTATTCTTTTACTTCTTTAAAAGAAATTACGGGTGTTACAATAGTGTCACCTTTCCATAACAAACTCAAATCATTTGCGGTTTCATTTCTCAAGCCTTCTTAACACACTACATAAATAATTGAATTAGATTTGAGCTTAATGATCACTTAAATCATACTATACAATCACCAATGAACCTTTTGTACCTATTGTTTAAACCGAAACCAAAACCGAACATGAGACAACACAAATCAAATTTTGAATTGATCCACTCCTCCCTAAACTCATCCATAACACTCAAATGCCATCTTCGAAAACTCTCGACTACCAAATCCAGTTGAATCGTTCTAAATGACAACTCTCAATCCACATACTCCTTCGAAAGGTCCAAGAAACTACTTGTATAGAATCGAGAATTAAATTACAGTTGCTGAATGAATGTAATTAGACGTCACTAATGGACCTTAATGTGTGATAAATGAATTTGAGAAATAATCAAGCTAGAACAAGCAATTTAGTTAGATTTACTTTTGTTTCAATAATAATTTTGCTATTACATATTTGTGCATCTAGATATTCATGAAGGATGATCAAAATATATGGGAAATGAACTACGAATACAAAAACACTAAAAATCAATAGTTCTCCCATGAAAAGTGTCACATGAACAAACTCAAATCGTTTACGGTTGCGTTTCTCAAGCCTTCTGTCACACCCGGGTCCAAGGAGGGTGGAACGTCATAGACTGGTAACATACATGGTAGCGGAAACTAACCATCACAATAGCACAGAAGGAGAGAAATCGCATGTCATTACATTTAATTAACAAGTCTAGGCTATAAAGCCGAACGCGAAGTCACAACAGTAATAATCCCGTGCAAATAGTATCATGAGTTTAATAAACATCAAATTTAGTAACCCAAAAGTGAAATTAGCTAAAAAATGCCATGTGATAGTCACTGAACTAGGTCATCCATGAGTGGTCTTCTAATCAAACCGAGCTTCCATCAAAGGTTACCTGAAACATGCTGAAAAAGATTTTGTGTTAACTAAAATGTTGGTGAGTTAAAGTGCTTAAAGTTTAAAAGAAAAAGGACTCTTTAGAATCCATAGGTTAATTTTAAAATCATAAGTATCACTGTTGTGGGGTCATAATCAACCCTTCACGCAATCCTGGTTAGCCTCTTTTAAACTTTTGTTAATACCGGTAAATCCTATAGGGAAAACTAAGCCTCAAACAGTGCACCATACCTGCCGGATGGTTCACCTTAGCATCTTATAAAAACTGTTACATGACATAATTAACCCCAAGTAGATTTACCCATATAGGACAAGCGATTCACACAAGAATTAATGATTGTGATACAATTAAGAGCGGGTTCTAACATTACCCCTAATATATAAGCATCATACATTAGCACAATCATAATTTCAGTTCAAACAAAGGATGTTTAATCCCAAATCAGTAGGAAAAGGGGAACACTAGAACTCACCTTAGGGTTAAGGAACAAATGTTCACGCACAGAAAAACAATTCAATTCTAGCACCCTAGCATCAAGATTCAAGTAATAACTATATGCTCTAGGGTCATTATAGGTGTAACTAGGTGTGTTATATGGTTAAAAGTTCAACCAGCTTTGATTCGTTGACGTTCGCGTCAAAAAGTTTCCTTTTTAGGAAGTTAGGGTTTCTTAATGTAAATGACATGTTTTAATGAATTTAATCCGTTTTTTATAGTGATAATAGGGTTATCAAGCATTATTAGTCAAAGGGGTCAAACTTTTAATGATTTTGTAGAATTTACACCTTAGTCCCACAAGTTTCAAAATATATAGTTTTTACCCTAAAGTTTGTTTTCTTTCATTTCTTGACTTGTATGGCCCTTACTAGTTTCTAGAAGTTTAATATTACATTTTTAGCTATTTAAATTTCAATTTTGCATAATTTAGCTTTGGGGTAATTAAAACACATATATTTAGTTACCGATTACGGTAAAACCAACAATTTTAACATTTAGTTTTAAATCTTTTAAATTTTAACCCTTAGCCTTTAAATACTATTTTAACAACTTCTAATAAGCTTTATAATCTATTTAAAAGGTGTTTTCGAGCTCTTTTGACAAAAATCTTCGTTTTTAAGTTTAACCCGTTTAAACTCATATTTACCCGGAACCGAGCCACCAAATACGTTTTCATCCAATTTTTCACCAACGTCTTGACTTAGTGTTTCTAACTGACTGAAAAAATGTGATTTTTATAGTTGTTAGGCCTCTCATTATTTTTTGTAATTTTATTATGTAGTGTGATTTTGTAGTGTAGTATTCTTTTAGAGATGGTCATTTCTAGTAGGAGTTTTTAAATGAAATATTACATATGTAATTACTTTGTTTTTATTTTGAAGTTCTAAGATTAGTGTATGATTTTTATTTCAGAAACGTTTAATAATTCTACACTAAGGCTAATAATAAAGGAATCTTTTAAAGAAACAAAACATGCAATAATAATAATAATCATGGAAGAAAGAAAATAATAATAATAATAATAATAATAATAATAATAATAATAATAATAATAATAATAATGATAATAATAATAATAATAATAATAATAACAACAACACAACAATAATGATAGATTAATTAAAAGTTTAGAGTTAGGACCTAGGGGTCACTTGTTACACCTTCTAAACACACTACACAAATAATTGAATTAGATTCGAGCATAATGATCACTTAAATGACGCTATACAATCACCACTGAACCATCTGTAACTATTGTTTAAACCGAAACCAAAACCGAACCTGACACAACATAAATAAAACTTGAAATCGTTCCATTCCCCCCAAACTCATCCATAACACTCAAATTCCATCTTCTAACACTCTTGCCTACCAAATCCACTAGAATCATTCCAAATGACAACTCTCAATCCATATAATCCTTTACTAAGCAACAAGGTAATGATACTCGTTCATAGGTCCAAGAAACTACTTGTATAGAATCGAGAATTAAATTACAGTTGTTGAATGAATGTAACTAGACGCTAATGGAAATTAATGTATGATAAATAAATTTGAGATAATTCCAGGTAGAACGACCAAGTTAGTTAGACTTACTTGTATTTTAATAACAGTTTTGCAATTACATATTTATGCATCCAAATATTCAAGAAGGCTTGTCAAAATATAAGAGAAATGAACTACGACAACAAAAAAACTAAACATCATAGTTCTCCCATGAAAAGTGCGCACCTTTTCGTAACAAACTCAAATCATTTGCGGTTGCGTTTCTCAAGCCTTCTTAACACACTACACAAACAATTGAATTAGATTCGAGATAATGATCACTTAATCACACTAAACAATCACCGATGAACCATTTTTACCAATTGTTCAAGCCGGAAACAAACCGAACACGAGACAACACAAATCAAACTTGAAATTGATCCACTCCTCCTAAAACTCATCCATAACACTCAAAGATCATCTTGAAACACTCTTGCCTACAAATCCACTAGAATCATTCCAAATGACAACTCTCAATCCACATAATTCTTTATCAAGCAACAAGGTAATGATACTCATTCCAAAGGTCCAAGAAACTATTTGTATAGAATTGAGAATTAAATTACAGTTGCTGAATGAAGGTAATTAGACGTCATAATGGAATTTAATGTGTGATAAATGAATTTGAGATGAATTCAAGCTAGAACAACCAAGTTAGTGAGATTTCCTTGAATTTCAATAACAATTTTGCAATTATATAATTGTGCATCCAAATATTTGCGAAGGCTTATGAAAATACAAGGGAAATGAACTACGAATACAAAAATACTAAACATCACTTCTCTCCCATGAAGAGTCTCACCTTTTTGTAACAACCTCAAATCATTTGCGGTAGCATTTCTCAAGCCTTCTTAACACTAAAACAATATATGAATTAGGTACGAGCATAATGATCAATGAGATCACACAAACAATCACCAATGAACCAATTGTACTTACTGTTAAACTGAAGCCAAAACCGAACACTAGATAACACAAATCAAACTTCAAATCGATCCACTCCTCCCCAAACTCATCCATAACACTCAATACAATCTTCAAACACTCTTGCCTACCAAATCCACTAGAATCATTCCAAATAACAACTCTTAATCCACATAATCCTTTAGTAAGCAATAAGGCAATGATAAACGTTCTAAAGGTCCAAGAAACTACTCGTATTCATTTAATAAGAATAGTGAATCAAATTACAGTAGCGGGATGAATGTAATTAGACTCATTAAGGGATCTCAATGTGTGATATATGAATTTGAAGTCAAATCAAGCTAAAACATCAAAGTAAGTTAGATTTCCTTGTATTTCACTAACAATTTTGCAATTACATATTTGTGCATCCAAATATTCGCGAAGGCTTATCAAAATAAAGGGAAATGAACTACGAATACAAAAACACTAAACATCAATTGTTCTTCCAATGAAAAGTCTCACCTTTTCATAACAACCTCAAGTTGTTTACGGTTGCGTTTCTCAAGCCTTCCTAGCACGACACTAATACTTGAAATTGATCCAAGCATAATGATCACTGAGATCATACTAAATAATCACCAATATACCAGTTGTACCTATTGTTTAGACTGAAACCAAAACTGAATACGAGACAACACAAATCAATCCTCAAACACTCATGCCTACCAAATCCACTACAATCATTCCAAATGACCACTCTCAAGCCAAGTAATCCTTTATAAGCAATAAGGCAATTATACCCGTTTCAAAGATTCAAGAAACTACTCGTATTCACTCAATAAGAATCGAGAATCAAATTACAGTTACGGAATGAATGTAATTAGACGTCACTTGTCACACCCTCAATTCCGGGTCTGGAATCTATCACGGAGGGGTGTGAACAAACCAGGATCACAGTCAATAGTTACTTGGAACGACTCTATATGCAACGTTTTAACATAACAACCAAAGTTCAAACTTTGTAATACATGCGGAAGCGTTTAAACAAGTAAACAACCCAAAATGTAAATGTAAACATATATATATATATATATATATATATATATATATATATCATTGTTTAAGTGTTAGGATGCATGCTTGACCGTGTAGTGCTCCTAACAGCAGTCCAGATTTAATGACCTGAGAATATACTAAAAGTCAACACACGGTTGGTGAGTTCAAGAGTTTGTTTAAACAAAATAGTTTAACAAAAGTGTGTATCAACCCAATGGTTGGTAAGTTCAAGAGTTTGAGTTTAATCATAACGTTTAACAAAAGTGTAATCAACCCAATGGTTGATTAGTTCGAGAGCTTGCGTTAAACATCCCAGTTTAACAATAGTGTATCAACCCAACGGTTGATCAGTTTAAGAGTTTGCAGTTAAACATCCCAGTTTTAACAATAGCGTGTATCACCCAACGGTTGATCAGTTCAAGAGTCACAGTTAAACATCCCAGTTTAACAACAACGTATATTTAAGCATGTGCATTGTAAGGCTAGCTAGCCCATCCCAAACGATATTAAATAGTGATTTCGACATTGAAGCTGACTGTGTATGTTTGCCTCCAGCCACGATGTCAGATCGTGACTAATGTTCATAGGACAAATTGCACCCGACTGACCTCGAGTCATACAGGTGGGGTCGTCACTCCCAGTAGTACTACCCAACTTTCCCCGCTATCCAATATTAACAATTCGAAGTGTGAGGACTTTTATAATGATCAACAGCACTATCTTTAATATCATACACATCTTAATATATAATGAAAACGTTTGTAACATTACCAGTATGCTATCTCCCCAAAAGAGTTTTAGTAAAATAGTGGGGCTTGAACTCACCTTGATTTGATGTAGTGAAATGAACAAGAACTTCAAAGAATAAGGCAATGCACGATCAAACACGATCTAACTATTATAATTGTAATTAAGTTTTTAAAAACATGTTCAACGCGAATAAAATATTTTTCGGATTCGGGTCGGTTCGGTTTGACGTACACGATTTGGTATACAAACAACACCATGTCTTAATAATATTACCAATATTGATATTAATAATAACAATGGCGTGATCATAATTATAATGATAATTTGTATTTGTAAATAATTTATGAAATTTATTAAAATAATTCCTTCATTTATCATAATAAATCCATAATTAAAATAATATAATCCTTATTAATAACTTGATGATTAAATCATCATTTAGAATCCATTTTATAAAAGTAACTATTTATAACATTTGTAATAAGTATATAAATAAATAATTAAATAAGGAATTTAAAGAAATAAATTTCCACAATATTATAATTTATCCATAATTAAAATTAATATGGTGTCCAATCAATAGATTAATACTTTAAATCATCATTTAAAGTCTATTTTAAAAATGGTTATTATAATATTTTAATATTATTTTATAAATTTATTTTAAGGTGTGTTTTTTAAATAACTAACTTACAGAAAATCATTTAAAGGTATTTAAAATAAAAGAAGTTCTTAAAAATTATTTCTATAATTTTTGGTATTTTTCTGCATTTTAAAAGACTTAAAATAGCTTTTAAAAAAAATGTGTTGGGGGCAGGGTTCGAACCCCTGACCTCCGGTTCAACATCACACACAAACCAGTAACCAAGGCACAAGGCCGCGGTATAAACCCTCTTTTAATTCTTTTAAGGTTAAAACCCAATAATCCCATTTCCCAAGAACCCCAGGTTCGATCCGAACCCAATTGATCCCCAAACCGATTTTGATTGCGTCTGATTTCATGGGGTTATTCCCCTTGTAAAAACGAACCCAATGGTGTGTTGAAGTACCTGGTTCGAAGCTCTACAGTGGTTGTTCGACCAATTGCAGGTCCGCGGCAATGAGGGAATCGAACTGATCGTTTTCGAGTGTTTGAGAGGTGTGTGAATGTTTCATTAGCTTAGGAATGCTTATATAGCCATTCCCGTTCGTTTAATTTGATTAAAATAAACTGATGGTGCGTTTTTGATAAGTGGGTCGGCCGAACTTTCGGTCGAAGTGGGAAACACACCTAACCGACTTGCATTATCAAATTGAAATGGTCCCTGAGTTCGATTATTGCACTAGATGGTGTCGGGATAGTTGGATTGCATCAAAATCGCGTTAAACTTGGCTTTTGGGGCTGCCGGAGAGCGCCGGAAGTGGGCCAGAACAGGGATCGACGGGAAGGGGCCGGCGGGTTGGGTTTTTAAAACGAATTTACAGAATGCCCCCTGAGTTTTAATGTTTATTATTTCATGATTTAAGTTTGTAAAACAAGTTTCAGAAATTACAAAACTAACCCTGGACTTTATTAACTCAGTTTAATAAATTTATAAATTATATTAATAAACAATATTATTAATATTATCATATTAACATTATTAGTTTAATAATAATTATTATATTATTATCATTGTCATTATTTTTATTATTATGAACTACTTACTACTAATAATAAAAAATATAAAAATAATTTGTAAATTCTCATTTAATCACAGAAAATTTTTCGGGTTGTCACATCATCTCCTGTTAGAGGAATTTCGTCCCGAAAATTAAGATGTACTGGCAACATCCTTGAAACGGCTAGGATACTTACGCATCATTTCGTCCTCTCGTTCCAAGTGAACTTAGGACCTGCCGGGAGTTCCACAAACTCTGCCAATCAGAATTTTTCTATGCATAAGTTGTTTAACTTATCGATCCATAACTTCCAGAATATAATCTTGGTAAGGTGATAAGACCAACAATGATAAGAAAGGTTATCCGTTGGAATTTAAGAATCCCAAACGTCACCATATGAAACGACCTTAACGCATATACTTGTGAAGATGTATTCCTCCTTTGACCAACCATGGGTCTAAAAATACGCTATGCGAAGATCTTGGAATGAGGTCATGACATGGGCTATAATGCACCAATTGTCATCATGACCATTAAGATAAGAGGCATTTTAAAAGGAAAGTTAAACAGAAGATCCATAGGATCATGAAGATAGGTCTTGTCACTTGTGAAGATAAGACACTTGGACACACACCAAGTTACGTCTTTTCCTTTAGACCAAAACCCATGTCTACAAGTTACGAAGGTTTATGACCCTTTATATTCACATCGCAATGAGGATAATACGAGTCTTGTTGTTTAAATCCCATGATTTTTAAGCTTAAGGATTCAAAAGCGATTCAAGAAGTGACTCGAACAATAGGAAACATGCTTGCAAGGTAGCAATATTAAGTACGTTTACACACGCAGTTTCAAAATCATAAGCACAGTTGAGAACATTTTGTATGACTAGAAAGTCATGAACATAAGTTGACAATATCTTCAGCAGAGGATTGTTTAGGAAGACTACCATCGCACAATCATGTTTTGATGATAGCTCAAAATGAAAGTCGAAGATAATGAATAATGATTCTATATAGCTAGGTCAAATGAGGATAAAGGGAGATAAATCAATTTAAGAAGTTAAGTGCTCCAAGCTTAGAAATAAAATCAACCTAAAACGATTGGGTCTCCTTTCAGGTTCAGAGATCATGCTTTGGCTTGACAGGTCGAATCACCT